>SSNS01000292.1:351946-490145 GCA_006937985.1 Aphyosemion australe | reverse complement strand
ATTATATATATATATATATATATATATATATATATATATATATATATATATATATATATATATATATATATATATATAATGATTTGTCTCTCTTATGCTAAATCTGTAGACAAGAGTATTTAAATAATTCACTCAAAAGCTATTGCCAAAAATAGAATCATGTCTTTACCTTTGCACCTGACATGGATGTGAGTCGAGGAGGACACTATTCAGTGTTGAAGAAGAGTGGGAAGCAGGAGTGGGAGTAAAACTATTCACAAATCTAAAGAACATGACTAGAACAAATGCTGAGTTACACAATAAAATATGTAGTCAGTAATCTGTTATGTGTTTGTGAAACACTAATTGTATTTGTAGTATTGTTTGTTGCTGTTTGGTCACTTGCTTTTGTGTTCTTTCCTTTTGTTGCACTGGCCAAAATATTATTAACCATAGAAACTTTTAAAGGAACACTAGTTAGTTTTGGCTTGCTTTTAGCACCCCCAGGGTCCGTTTAGTAGAACCAAAAGTGAAACTTATCTCCTTACTGTGCGTTCGTCTTTTTAACACCTTAATCTAGCTGCTGAAATGTCTCCTCAGCCTTCATTAGTGTCTACAGGAGCGATTCATCACTAAATCAAACAAATCAGCTGTGTTCATGATCTAAAACATGCAGGAAACATGCTGGAAGCAGACTGCAGCGCCAGGTATGTCAGCTCAATTTTTTTCCCAACAAACCAGACCGGCAACTGTGAAGTTGCAAGTGGAATATTTTGGCCACAGGGGGCGACAGGGGCTGGGTACTGAAACTGTACCGTGTCTGTACCAAATTCAGTGTGAACAAGGCTTTATTCAGCCCACCTGACCCATTGCCTGTCTCACCTGTGCACAGCTCTGCATAGCCTCTCAGTTTCTGCCTCCCTGCCAGATTATCAACAGCCCTATGCCAGTTGAGATTCAGTGTTCTTACCCAGTTCTTGTTTTACCTTTAGGTTTTTGACCACATTAACGCACCTGGGTTATTCCTGCTTTTCCTTACCCACAATGCATCTCTTCAGCCTGTGCGTTTTCTGGACACCAACCCCTGCTCTGATTCTTGCTACAGCCTCTCAATAAGTACTTTATCTTCCAGCTTTTAATGACCTTTGTTTTGAGTTTTTTGTAATTTGTATTGTGGTTTTTTGTTGTAGTTTTTCAGTGTTTGTGAGGAAGAACCCACGGAGAAATCCTGTATAGACCCAAGAGGAACACAGAACTACAGGATGTTTCTCCTGTTCTAAATTAGTGTGATTTCTGTTAATAAACTAATGTTCTGTTACACTCCTGTGTTGTGGCTGAAATTCTGGGTCCTCAGGGTAAACCAGAAGGACAGTTTTTTCAGTAGAAACAGGAGATGGACTGGACTCTCTGGTGATGAAGGTGGCTGAGAATATGGATTGATCAAACATGTTCTTATAACTGCAGTTTTGTAGGTAAAAAAAGTTATGAAAGAAACACTAAAGTTAAAGAGATGTTCCTTCTTTGACTGTTAAACTTAGGATTTTATGATCGCTACACCAAGTCCAGTTATAGAGGGATTTTACCATCACTGTGCTGCAGGTGTTTTTAAGTGGGTGGTTCATAAAACCATATATCCTGTGCAAGGTGGGATGAACATTTAGGTCCATAAGTAGGAGGAAGGGAAACAGAACCTGAAGGTTAGGAAACAAGAGGGGCTCAGAACAGGCTCAGCGGATTCAGCTTGAGGGATTGAGGCAAGTGTCAACTTCCATCAGTTGGTCCAGTGGGAAAAACAAGGACATGGACAGACACAGAGACAGTGAGGAGGGCTGGAGGAAGGATAGTAACTCCTAATACAGAATGGCAGCCTTTGCACCTGGCTTTGATCCAAGCTCACTACGCTCTTCTGATTTCTCCTTCCCAGAGGCTTCATTCGAGGTGGTGCTCAGACTCTCTCCTGCCTGTGGGTTTGGGATTTAGCACAAATAGGTGCTATAAAAAGATAAATATCCTGCTCATAGTTGTTTACCATTGTGAAAGGTAGCCTGACAAGAATAAACAGAATGTTCTTTTTGATGCTGTTCTGCCGCTGCATGTTTGAAATACAATGGTGTGTTGGTGGGGTATGTGATTGCAACAAACTCCCGATTTATTTTATTTTATTTGATTTATTTGATTAAGTAAAACCCCAGAAAATGAGTACAGTGCTGGGATTCAGCTTTCCATGATAACACAGTCCTGTTAGACTGTGTCAGATAAGTAGGGAGAATAGAAGCATGTCATTTATTAATGTTTATAATAATAATGTGTTTTTTTATGATGAAACCAAAACAGACACATCTGATCAAACTTGTTAACTAAAATCCCTGCTCTACATACTGTTTTGAGGATGAACATTTTACAAATTCTCCATGGTGTAATAACGTTGCATCAGCTGGATTTGCAGTGAATGAACTGTTCTGACTGTGCTTTTGCTGGAGCATGATGTATTACTATTTCAGTTTGTGTTATGCGAACATTTCAAGGACTTTTTGTTTACTACGTTTCTACCCTTCCATCAATACCCAGGAAGCTGGAGAGAGTGAGAGGGAGCTTTAATCTCAGTAAGGCAGATTTAACAAGCGCTTTCTTTGAGCTTCCTTATTGCATTCCACATTTGTTCTTGAAATGGGATTTAGAATGTCAAGGAGGGTGTAAGTAATGCTATAAGTAGAATATTTTCATAATCCTCGAGACTAAAAATCAATGAGTGTTTACTCCAAAGCTCCACGTGGAAAATACAACACTGAAAAAGGCTACTGTTAAAACTCACTCACTCACTCACTCACTCACTCACTCACTCACTCACTCACTCACTCACTCACTCACTCACTCACTCACTCACTCACGTTTTAGTGCTTTGACTTGACCTCGTGGTGATCTTGGAGCCATTAATTCTCCAGTTTGTTTTAAAAAGACAATCTTGCAACTATTTGAAATGAGTCCTAACTAAAGTGGAGGTATAAAGCACTTGAATGATTTTAACAGCACATTCAGAACTGTGTCTGACACCAGTACTGTCGCCTTCTCAATTTAAGTCTTTCAATTACAACAAGTGCCCATTCAATCGATACACAATGTCAAGCTCTTTGATGCCATTGAAAAAAGACCTCAGTGAAGAAAGCCAACAGGGAGAAGCTGCTGATCAGTGAATCATTCATCCTCAGTGAACGTGTTGAAAAGACACAACAAACCAAGTTTTAAAACGTAAACAATGTGATTTAGATTTGAGTTTGTATTCTGAATTCTTGATATTCTGAAAAATTTCACCCCTTGTTGTTCATTCCTTGTTTAACACAAATCCGGCACTGATTTTGACTAGTCGTTCATTTCAATATTACATGTATTAAAATAAAGTAATTGACATAAACACAATGATGGTACTTTAATATATAACATGGTTCCAGCTGTCTCAGGTTCTCTGGTCTTTTCAAACATGTTCCATAGTTTAGGAAACAGCAAGATGAAAGCATGAACAGATAAACCCTTAGATAATCGAGAACAACATGATTAGGGGAACCTGAGGGCTTCCGATGACCAACAGCTTCATTCAATAAAAACAAAATTCCAGGCTCAATCTGGTTAAAGGAAGCTGAACAAGGAACAGGGACTAAAGGGTCAAGAGCCCTGGCTTTATTCACCTTTTCCTGAAGGAAGTTCAGAAATGTCTCACATGCCTCAGTGGAAGGGTCGTCAGACTGAAGGACATTTAAAACCATAACAGCGTCCAATAGAACATGAGGATTGTGATGGTTTAACAAAATCACAAATACTCTCTTTTGACACCTTTCACAGTCTCCTGATACTGGTACCAACACTCCTGTAACATTTGAAATGATGTATGTAGCTTGTCCTTTTTCCAGTTCAGCTTTTCAGAATATCCGTCTCACAGGGCCAGCTGTGTCATTCAAAAAAGGCTCTGCTTAAATTTTAAGGCAGTCTTTTCTTTATTGGAGTCAGACATCTAAAACGGTTTGGCAGGTGGAGTGTCAGAAGACACTGAGGCAGAATTCATGGTGAAACTTAACTGAAAAATGTGAAGCAGTAGATGGATTGATAATGTGACAGATGACTTGGAAAAGGCTTGGAGTAGAGCTGCTGATCTGCCATGTCAAGGGGCAGAAAACAGACACAGGTCTGCTGAACGCAGGGAATGTGTGGGAGTGTGACGACTCAGAAGGCCCTGTAAGTATGGAGGAGCATATCTTGACAAAAGATTGAAATCAAATACAAGAACCTTAGATCTATTCTAAAATGGAGTGGGAGCAATTGAAGGGCAGCAAGAACTTGTCATGGTTTTGGCTCCCTGACCTCCACTTCATGCCTAATCGCCCCTAAACTCCTTCACCTCAGACCCAAACCTGCCCCATAACTCCATTAACCAGCCTCCATCACCATCGTCATTACCCTCAGACCAAACCAGCTTCAGGACTCCACTACCCAGCATGCCCCACACCGGACTTCCTGCCCATGTCATCAGTCCGGGACTATATCAGGAAGTTGGGGTTCCTGCTCGTGGCTCAGTCATCATTTTAATCAGCGTTCCAATCACTTCATGAGAATTGTTTCCAGAGATTTCCAGACCAGCCAGTCAGTTACCAGTCCTGTCAACTTCCCGTAAGAACTTCCCATTATTCCGTAACTGCAACACACTCGTTTTCCTTCAAGCTGCATGCTGCAGTTTCTATATATGCAAACCCATTGCCAGCCACTCCGCGCTTGGGTCATAACAACACGCCACATCCAAACTCACGCTTCTTCCTGCTCCGTCCTAGCCAGATCCTGACAGAACTGAGGTGACATGGTCTCTCTGCTTTGTACCAAAAATCTCGCTGCTGAGTTTTGGACCACCTGCAATCTATTTATGAACACTTGAACGCTGGGAAGTAGGGACTTAAAGTAATGCCCTGATGTTATAAAGTGATAGATTACTATCTCCAGCTGTGTATGGGAAAAGCTGATTTAATACTAGATATTCAATGGAGGTGAAAAAAAACCACGACTAAGGGTGTCCATCTTTACACACCAAATTCATGAGGGGTCACACAGAGACACTGGGAGGAGCTGGGAGAAAAACCAAATCATACAAAACAGAGACACAAGAAAAACAACCTGACATTTGAGGGAAAGTTAACAGAGACCCCAAGGAATGACTGAGGAACAAAATAAACATACAGGAAGACAAAAAACTTTAATGAATGGAAACCCAAGGGTTTAACCTGGGAAACAATACTAAAACAGAAACACACGACACACGGGGGAAACCCTGATCATTTCCTTAAAATGACCTATTTAAATGTTAGCATTTTAAGGGTTTTTACCATCAACAGTGTCGATGTGGGGGTTGCATTTTCTTTGTGTCCATATCATGAGAGCTCCAACACTGCTCCATGAAAATGACAGATTTTAAGAAGTCTTGTCAGCTGTGTTCACTGGAACGTGAAGATGGTCTTCTTACCTTCAGCTTTTACATGGACATCTATAATCCTCTCCCTGAGCTTTAGGCTTTGATTTCTTTGCTCTAGATGCAGTGAGGTCCATGACATCAAAAATATTAATGAATTATTATTAAATAGTTTAAAACATAGCTATAATGGAGGATTATTATTCTCTATAAGCAATAGAAAAACATCTGTCCATTCATTTTAACACATACCTGTGAAATAAGCAATAAATCCTTTCCCTTCTCTGTCTTGTTGACTCCATCACACTCGGAAACCATGCAGGATTATATTACACAGCTTTTGATTAAATAGCTCTGCAGATGAAATGAAGTGTTCTCTCAATATGCTGTAAGGCTACCAACAAATGTCTCTACGTCTGTATATTTCCAACATTAATACACATTTTGAGCATTAATTCCCTTTTCACAAATATAAAAATATGTGCACCTGCTTCATACTTTGCTGGCTCTGCATTTGGTGCATCATCAATTTACCTCAGGCCTCTATTAGAACAAGAAATAATCCTTTTATCTGCTTATATGAGGCTTGACTTGCTCCTTTTACATTATTCTCTTCCTCTGCTCTCCTTTTTTTGTTTGCTGAGCATTTGTTGGCCTCTTCCTCTGGTTTTATTGAATATATAATACTATCTCTAAAATCATAAAATTCCTTGAGCCATGTCCTATTTTTCTAAATCGAATTCCATTCTGAGCAGAGTGATATGTGCTGTACATCAGGTAATGATAGATGCTGTTCATCATGTGAGGGGAATGTGCTGGCTGAGCAAATCCACAACTAATTATTTTGCCAGAGTAAGTAATGGCAACAGGCTTTTCCGGATGTGCAGTGACAACAGCTGACATCCCATGAGTCAGGGAAGGAGAATTAATATTAGACCTAATCATTCTGGAAAAATAATCCTTAACAGAGCTTTGAAACACAGCGAGTGAGACGAAGAGTAAACAACAATCAGCACATTTTCTATAACTTGAGACAAGTCTGCAAATAATGAGCACATTGGACACCTTCTTGTCAGCAGGACTCATCTCAAATTGGTATTGTTCTAGGTCTATAAGTACTTGTTGCTGTTATGGTGCTGATGTCACCGCCCATCGGTCACAGGCATTCCAGGCAGGGTGAAAGCAGCTGTAAACTAGTTAAGGTGTACCAGGGAGGTTATAACTAAATGTCAAGCCCTTTGATATGGTTTTCAAAACAACAAATGGAAAACTGAGGGGAAAAAAACAACCTAAAGCTTGCTGGTAAACAGGACAGCATTGGTACGTCCCTGCAGATATTGACCAACAATAATACGTACATTTGATCTTAACATTTTCTTTATAAATGATTTTAAGTTGACATTCAGCCATAATATGTATTTGATGTCTTTCTCAGATGAAATATGACAGAAGTTCTGATAACCCGGCTTTGGGTTTTCAGGTTGTGAACCCTTGAAGTCAACCGGAACAATCACTACCAACTAGAGCTCTCTTTTGTCATCATATCTTATTTAAACAATTAGTGAACCTATAGCTGAATTAAATGTGAACATTAAAGTATTAATAAACATAACTGTTCCTCTTCATAAATGGTAAATGCCATGTATTTATATAGCATCTTCTAGGGTTCTACAACCCCTCAAGACACTTTACAACATAACCAGTCACTCACAACGTGCTCAGCCATCACACTAAGGGGCAGCAGTAGCTCAGGAGGAAGACCAGGTTGTCAAGTAATCAGAAGGTTGCAGGTTCGATCCTGGCTCCCAGCAGATAATTCTGCTGTTGTGTCCTTGGGCAAGACACTTAACCCACGTTGCCTGCTGGTGATGGTCGGCAGCCTCACCTCTGTCAGTGCGCCCCAGGGCAGCTTTGGCTACATTGTAGCTCATCATTACCAGCGTGTGAATGTGTGTGTGAATGGATGAATGATACACTGTAGTGTAAAGCACTTTGGAGTCCTCTGACTCTGAAAGGTGCTATACAAGTGTGGGTCATTTATCAATTATCACACACTGGTGATGATGCGATGCAATGTAGCCACAGCTGTCCTGAGGCATTCTGATGGAAGCGATAAAGACTGATATAATGTGAAAAGTCAGACAGAGCTCTCTTTAAAGTTCAACTTTACTCATATTTTTAATACATTTGCAGTGGTCGCTGGTAGGAATGAATGCCTTGTAAGTCATACTCTGGGTAAAATAAGCTCTGGTGCACTTGTTTGAGTTGGTAGAAGTTAGCCAGAGGAGAAAGTGGCAGAAAACAGCAGGATGTGGAGCGTTATCCGGACATCTCGCCTCTGATTGGCTAACAGCAACACGACTCTACCACTGACTCTGTTTGCTCTGCAATGTTGATGTTTTATCTCCACAAATAACACAAGCCTGGATGAGTTCTGCTGTGTGGTGGAGGTGCTAATGCTAACTGTTAGCTTCTACTAGTCAAGCGTTTTTTTGTCTATTTTTTATCAGAAGCGAATGCAGGAAATAGGGGTAGAAGACTATTTTCACAACCATTTTCATGTTAAACTCAGAGTGACCAATCATCTTCAAAAATATTAAGTAAAAAATGGTGTCTCAGTTAACCTAGTCTTTATTGGGTGTTGTTGAGTTTAAGTGTGGTAGGCACACAGTAGTTTGGAGCATGCAGAAAGCATTTGTAGCAAGGTTGAGGTGCGTTCTAACAATCTGTCTAAGAAACATGAGAAAGAGATGGACTGGACACTAGAAACGACAAGAAGAACATATACTGAGAGGAGGGATAGGGGTAAAGGTCACCATCTTGGATGTTTGATGACACCAGGACTGCAGATAGAGAGTTAATCCTACCTGCCAGACGAAGGGACCCTGAGTTATAGATGGCATCATCACGGAGCTCCTTCACATGCACAGTGACAGTGGATACAGCGTCTTGCCAAATCCCATCTGAAACCCGGACCTGGAACTGGTAGGTGCCTGGTGGTGTGTTCTCTTTGATGATAAGAAAACCAGTTCGCTTGTTCAGGATGAAGTAACTGAAGGAAAAAATCAAAAACACTTTTACTAATTACAGGTCTCTGGAGTCACTGGAGTGTTTAAACACAGCTGAGTGGCGTGGTCAGTGCACAACCCAGAATCAGCTGTTTAAGGCCTGATGGGTCAACCTGTAGAACAATTAGCCTCAGACCTCATATCTCATTCTGTTTCCTTAACACAGTTGTTTTTAAAGTGACAGGATGGTAAACATCTTTTGCATGGCCGCATGTTTATTATCTGTGATGTGTTTCTGGAAGAACGGACAGGAATGATGCGTATGCATGCACTCTAACATTACTAACGTTTATTAGTGACAGTCTGAAAAATGCAGTGTGCAAACCGTTGTGCATCATTTAATCACACTGGTAAAGTCATGTTTGGGCTATAATATAGTGTAACTTTACTAAGTGTTTTTACATCTCAAGTTTTACATTCAGGTACAACAGAGACATGTTTCTTCTCTGCTGATGCTGCAGTGTGGGCTGTCAGGATGGGGGACTGCATTATCAGGTGTTAATTAGTCCTGGATAAACTAACACAACACAGAGGATAACAGGACTTTGAAAAACCCTAACATGACCAACCTGACCAGGTTATAAAAAAGTCATTAGGATATCAAATATCTAGCATCAAACCATAAGTGATTTGGTTGACCGAGCAGGCACATTTATTGTATTCTGAATAAAAGAAAACTGATGTCTAAATCAAAATTATGCACTTCCAACCAGACGAGAGAACAGCAAATTCCTCCCCCAAAAGGATGATCATTATTGGTCTTATACCGCGCTGCCTCTTCACTGGCCAGGCTGTTCTGAAGTCCTTGACTGCACTGAGGGGCTGCTTGGTGCAGCTTCAGGCAGACCACCACTGAAACTCCTGCCTGCCTGTGTTATTGTTGGTCCAGTGAAGATTTTAAATGGATGTCTTTATTTAATATACTCCTAAAATCCAAAATTGTGTTCAGTGTCCGTTTTCTGTTTCGGCTCGATGAGCTGGGTTGTAAAAATGGACTAAATGTGATGCCTTCTTGGTTGTTATTGATCTGTTCCAAATGTCTGACAAGGACAGTAGCTGTCACCTTACTGGTCCTCTACATAATATCAGAGAGGGTTTGTTGCATAATAACAGGTTACCATTTCAGTCCCAGATAGTCAGAGCATGCGTAACACACCAGACATGACAAAAACATCTGCCATTACGGTCAGGGATGCTCTTAGGATTGTTAGAAACGGAGAATTGGGTCAAAAATCAACACAATTATCCTGCCATGTGAACTGGGTCTAAAAGGGACATGGAATAGAAAACTACCCATCAGCCAATAGGTCTAGAGATTCTTTACCTCTATTTAAAGCTAAATAATAAAAAGAAAACAGAAAAAAAAGCTTTGTGATGCTAACCTTTAACATGAAAGGATTGTTGTAATTTTCCCCCATGGGATCGCCATCAGGACTCAACTGTCCACAACGCAAATGAAACGTTTAAAAATGCCTCTTTTGTTTTTCTGGAAAATAGTAGTTACCCAATGGGAGAAATATATCAAATCAGCAGTAGTTAAGCAGTAGAAAGCAAAACAACAATAACAACAACAAACAAATAGATCCAAAAAGGCATGTGAGGAGGTTCTTTGAATCCATGCTGGCTTTGTAGAGTAAATGAACCCATTGATGATAACCGTAGAGGGAATCTGGGGCGACACGTTTTAGTGAAAAGGGCTGCATTAAGTTTACACTGTGCTGAGTATAAATCACCTTTTTTGTTTTTTAATTAAACGTAAGATTAATGTTACTCTAAACTTTTGTAAAGAGGCTTCTCAGTACAGGTGTCCATGCATAAATAATGAAGTAATTATTTACTTGTTAATATAAGTAGTTTTTTAAGTTATTATTATTATTCTTTCACTATTCCTGCAGCAGCTTTAAAAATCCTATAATATGTGGCTTGATCAGGCTCTCGGTGCTGTGACCATGAAGCAGTAGGCTGTATCCACATACACAAAAATAGGTCTTGGGCAAAAGAACATTTTAAAATCCAGCCATTTTTGGACCTCAACAGCTCAGTAGTAGGCATTTCTATCCTCTTTTACCCAACACCCCCCAGCTCAAATTGCTGCAGTAATACCAGAAATCAGAAAATTCTCCTCCAACCTGGAGGAAAAAGGTAGTCACTAAACACACACTCAGAATTATACACGCATCTTTGTGTCATCTGTACTTTCTGCACAGGTAACTCCTTATTGAAACAAAATAGCATTCTTTACAGTTGCAGTGCATTCTGGGAGATAGCCCTAGACAAGCAAGTGTGCATTTTGCATGGGTGCCTATCTATGTTACTCATCTCGTCTCAAAGTTGTGGTTTCATCTCCTAAAGATGTTGAAATGGGAAGGAAGAAAGTGCTGCTGTTGGGGGTTGTGTAAATCAGACTCTAGATACCCAGGTTGGATGGCAAAGGTGACATTTTTTTTCTCCTTTTTCCAAAACCGGGTAAGGTCCGCGACAATATGACACAGCTGGAATGGGACCTGGCCAAGTTAAAAACAGACAAAGCAAAGCAGTGGCTTGCATGTATGTGGAAGAGTGGATTTTGAGGAGTCGATACTAGCAACCCTCTCAGGTGTGGAGTTATCCAGGAGGCAGTGGTGTAAACGAAGGGGTCCAGCTGAACGTCTCAGCCAAACTGCATGTCCATCCAAACTTGACACAAAAGGCTTTTGACCATAGGTGGGTGGTTTGTAAAAAGTAGTGACACAACTAATTACCTAAGTAGGAGTAAAACAAAGTACTTAAAGAACATGTTGTAAT
Source organism: Aphyosemion australe (assembly GCA_006937985.1). Taxonomy (NCBI): domain Eukaryota; kingdom Metazoa; phylum Chordata; class Actinopteri; order Cyprinodontiformes; family Nothobranchiidae; genus Aphyosemion; species Aphyosemion australe. Next base: position 478,871 of record SSNS01000292.1, on the reverse strand, counting down.
GAGTAACTGTTCGAGCATTAAAGTTTGAATTTTGTTTCTGTTGACTTATTGACATACAAGCACTCTGTGCATTAGCACCTAGCAGCACTGGGTTGGCGTCAACTGTAAAGTACGCAATTCCTCTGGACAGAGCTCCGTTGTATGTATGCCTGTCTCCTGGGCTACCACAGAGACCTTGAAGAGGTTAGTGCACATGTATATCCTTCTCTCACTCTCTATTTCCTGTCTTTCTCTCTCTTTTACTCCCTTTTATTGCCCACATCCTTTTTCACATTTCTCCCTTTCTCTCACTCTTCCTTCTGTCATATTTTTCTTTCACTTCATCTCCTTTCCACAAAACATCACAACTGCAGCCTTTTACACAGATTGCATCTTCTTGAAACTTATTCAAACACCTCTTCAAGCCTCCTCCTTTATCCTTCTCTTTCAAGCCTTCATGCTTCAACATTAATTTATGTTAAATATCAACTCTTTAAATCAATTAACTAAGATTTACAACTCTGAATCAAATTCTTCAGCACACTTCAAATATTTTATTCAGCACTCACCATTCATGTCAGTGTTGTAAAGACTTTTCTCCCCTAAGCTACAAAAGTAGGTCCCAAATTACTTTTGGGTTTTATCCTCCTGAGTTTGATCATTTGTTTGGTGTGCATTTTTTAAATTTCCCCTAGCTAATAGGGATTAGCAAGGCTTCAAAAACATAAATATGTTTCTGAACAATTACCAGGTTATTCTGGTGCTGGAAAGCCAAAGAAATCAGTCTCAGAAGGCCGAAGACAAAACTTAATTTATGGTGGACGTTTTGGCTGTTTGCTTCTTTGACACCCTCAAACATTTCTTCAGTTATTTTCTACGTTTTAAGATCTTAAACAAAAACTATTTTCAAAAGCTATTCAAAAGATCCAGTCTTGTCTTTAATGTCGTACTTCATCAAGCAGCAGAGCAGATCTAAGATTGGCTGAGACTACAAAAACAGGAAAACAAACAGGAAGCAGCTTCATGCTGCTCTGTTCTACAAAGGTCAAATTATGACTGGTTTGTAGGAAACAAACAAACAAAACAACCATAGATGACCAAAAATATGTTCATTAGTTTAAGCACCAACAAACCTGTTTATTCTTTACTCTTTAATTGAATCTTCAGTTTGATGAGCTCTGGTTATAGAAACAGCAAAATTCCAATAGTGAAAATCAAATACATGTCTTAGATCTGAGCCTTTTGTTATTCAAAATGAAAAGTAGTCCAACCACATTTTTGGATTTTTTCGCTGTTTAAAACGTAAACATCTGGTTAATTCCCTGGAATCAAATATTAAAGGTTTTGTTGGACATGTTACACTGCTGCTGGAAGACAAAACTCCAGTACGGAGCTGAGAGCATCAATAACTTTTTTTATTAACATATACTACAGTCATTACTCACAGAAAAAGGCTGAACTATATGACAGAAGAGAGAAAATGTTGTCATTTTGGGTTCAGCTGAGCCTGGAAGATGAACAGTGAGGTATAAAAGCTGCTGGCACAAAACTGTGTGTGAAAAGGATTGGCTCCTTCTCACTTTTCACAAAGAGAAGACTGAAGGGAAGCTTTTTAGGAAAAAAACAGACAATCTCTTCATCAAATAGGGAGAAAAACAAAGAATGCCCACATTTACCAAAGTAGGATCAAGCAGAAGGACAAAAACATGGTAAAACAGAGAAAAAAAGCTGAAGACATGGAACAAGGTTGCCATTAGGGATGTAAGAAAATATCAATATGGCAATATATTGTGATATTTTGTCCTGCAATATTATATAGATATTCAAAAGCTGTTGTGTCAAATATTTTGGGAAGAATTTACATGCAAACATTTGTGTATTTTCTTTTCTTTTGGTGCAATTCAAACACTGACCGCTAGTTGGCAGCAGTGTGCAATGGGTTTTGTTTCCACCATTGAAATGTAAATCTCTCTGTTATGGTTCAAATACCTCATGTTAAACATGTTTGGACTGTTTATTGAATTTTCCTACAATAAATTCAGTGTAAAAAAAATCTCTAATATTGCCTGGCTGAATGTATCGCAATATATCGTATCGTCTCCCCTGCATCGTGATGCATATCGTATCGCCAAAATTTTACCAATGACAAATCCCTAGTTGCCATCTTGTATTTGAAATGACAAAGAACGCATAATTACATAAATATATTTATACAGTAGAATGTATTAAACATACATTATACTTTATGTACAACTAACCTCTGCAACTTTAATCTCAACAAACATTTAGCTTTTACAAAAATGTTAATTTGAGTCATTTTTGTTGGGAGCTAGTTGAAGAATATTTTTTTTCCTTTCTTGCAAATGAATGAAGCATCATTTTAAATTTGGTGTGTGAATGAAATTCTGACTCAGTCGCTTCAGGATCCTTCTGGTTAGACAGGCAGCTTGACGTTGGCTGGACCTTTTTCTGTGACTTTCCTTATGCTGTCACATTCCTCCTTAATGACTCTAAATCAGAGCTGGAAGTGATCACTGATGAGGTGCAGCTCCTAAATCAGCCTAAATCCAGGGAAATTATAAACCAACATGTTTTAGCTGCTGCCCAACTCTTCCTCCTTCTTCCCTAACAGATTTTCCAGGGCTTTCATCTGACAGCGTGACAGAAACACTCTAGTGTCCAACTGGAAAAACGAGCCTATTCCTAGAAAACCTCTTTGTATTCCAAGAATCAGCTTTAACTGTGTGTGATACTAGTGCGTCTGTACCTTAGCAGTGCACTCTTATTGTATAAAACAGAAAAACTTATCACCAAGACACAATCTGCATTTCACAGACTGTTTGTCTTTTCTGCCAGCTGGCCAGATAAGTGAGCTACACATGTGCACTGATGTGACTGACTTCCTGCTGAGAAGCAGGAGAGACAAAGAAGCATGAAGAACTTTATTTTCCATGTTTTCTCTCTTTCGGTTTTGTGACAACAAAATGTACAAACATACAGGGCTCAATGTAAACAGTACTAAACTGATAGTTTATTCTTTCTTGAATCAGAGTACTCAAGCATTTCACAGGGCGATGTGTTACCCTCAGCTCTGTTCCTTTAGATGTGAGATCAAAGAGATAAACAGCAGAATTCAACAATGTACTCACACCTCTGCGTTAGTGAGAACAGGATCTGTGAATCAGAAGGAATGTGACAGTTTTCTGTTATGGTGAGGAGACAGTCTTTGTGTAGTATTATGACTCAGACAGGTAAAGACCTCAGCAGGACCTGTCGGACTGGAATCATGGCTTTAAATTCTAACTGCTCACTGATGGAAGAAGTCTTCTGTGCCTACATATCAGACTTATGAGTTTTAATTATTGAAAATGCAAGAAGCATTTAGTTTCAGTTTTTATAAACCATCAAACCTAAAAGGGATTTTTTAGAAGTTCTGAAGTGTGGTGAGTGTTTGTCGGCTAGAGGAGCGCGTTCATAAACGAGAGGCGTTGCTTTCGGCTGTGAATACAGAAGTGGAAACCACGGCTTAGTGTGATACATTAGTCAGCTGCTAGATGGTGGCGTCAGATAAAAAATAATAATAATCTGGATTTCGTCTTTAAATGATCATGAATGGGAGATCCACATGACCAAGGTATATAAACAACAGCCAGTGATAATAGGAGTCAATGGTAATTATAAGCAGTTTTTAACCATGTTCATGAATAAAGGCAGGTCTAAGAGATGTTCTGAACCACTTTAACTAAGTAACTGGAGATTCAAACATACAAAAACTGCAGGAAGATCAAAGAAAATGAGCTCAAGTTAACTCAGAGATTTTAAACATGGCTCACAACTTTTTCATTGGTCGTTGGTCTCATTAACCCCGCCTTCTGAGAAGTTGTTCTTTGATCTGGCCTCAAAAGAGCTGATGCCTAATTTGTTGGGTTTGGGACCTAAGTACATACTATATTGAGCTGAAACTTATAATTGAAAATGAACTGACTGGAACTCAAAACTGGTCTCAGGTATTGGATTGCAATGGCAATGTAAAAGTTTAAAAATAGTACATGGAATACTATGACATTTAGAAGATTGGAGATGGTTTTAAACTGCCACTAGGTCTTATCTTTTTTACCTCGGCATATGTCCTTCAAAGACATAGGTCTTGTTGTCCCAATCATCCGGGTCTGGGGCATAAACCTTCCCAAGCACCGTTGTTGGCATTCGACCTAAACACAAGAAGAGAAAATGTCAAAACATTTGGATTGTCAGTAAAAAATACCTCAGCACTGATTAAATGATAAGTTTTATTCAGTTTTGCAAGAGTTTCAGCAGCACACCAAAGTGAGACTGGAAGTAAACATATGAATGCACGGTGGTTAGAATGAAGCAGAGGGAATTATTCTGAGTCCAAAAGCACACCTTGAACTGATGAGGTTCAGCTTGTTTGTCTGCTCTGAGCTTTAAAGGGAAAAGTTAAACACTACTGAATCAGCTTGTTGGTATTATTAGTTTTTATTGGAAGGTAAATGAATAAAAGTTTTTGGACTACCAAGGCCTTTGATTAAAATGGAAGCAAATGTTTATCTTCTGTGGAAAACAGGATGCCTGAACATCCACAATACATCCAGTTTGATGTGACTCTATGATAAATGTTGTCTTTCAGAGCTACACACAGAAAGACTGTAATTAAAACACAACCCGGGCAAGGTCAGAAGTACAATCACATCAAAGAGGATTGAGTTTGGGTATTTTTGAAAGAATTGTTAGCTGTTGGTGGTGCCTGAACACGTTTCTAGATGCTACAGGAGAAATCTTCTCACCTCTGTGACTGTTGATGGAAATCTGCTTCTCCCCTGCTACATGTGGGTGATCGTTCTGATCACCAATGGTCACAGTTAGGGTGCTGGTCACTGTTTTAGCAGGATGGCCGCTGTCACTCATCACTATGGGAAGAAGGAACTCCTTCTGGCGCTCTCTGTCAAACGTCCTTAGAGCTGTTATAGTTGCCGTGCCGTTCAAGTTGTCCTGAAGGTAGAAATCGTTGCTGTAGCGATACTCAGGAGGCACGGTGAAATGAAAGGGTGGTCCGTTTTCAGGAGAGTCCTGGTCGACAGCTCGGAGGAGAGTTGATGTTTGGTTCAACCTTACTACCTAAACAAGGAGGGACAAGGTGAGGAGATGCCACGTTTTGAAGGATGTGTTCTTGTTTTTAATCACATCAAAAAAGAAAAATGCTTCAAACTTCTTATTTATAACTTTGTCTTCATTATGGTAATAGATAGGTAGTGACAGGAATAAAATCATAGTGACACTTCTGCTAGAAGAATAAAATCCACATAATAACAAAAATTGACTGAAAACCTCATAAAAGTAAGAATACAAACTAAACACCAACACTAATAAAAATCAGACATGGTTTTAAATGTGGTTCAACAAAATAATATAAAAAAACAAGACAATGAAACTGGCCTGGGATAAAGGATAGCTCTAGCATTTGAGTCAAACACTGAAATCAAGTCACATCTGTGACTCAATCCTACGGGTATTTCAACCCACTCCAGCTGTCTCAGGTATGAACTAATTACAACTAAAACACAAAAAATTTGAAGAAAATCAAAAAAGTAAGGATTATGGAAGTGAACACCTGGAAAAATCATCTGGGATGTATTTAAAATTTTTAGCCATTAAAATGACCCATCTATTTACATAAAAGGGGCGGGACATACAGCCTATGACATCAAAAAGAACAAAGCCTACCTGAGGTCCAGCCACATTCTCAAAGACTACTGGGGCATATGCTGCCTCAAACTCTGGTCCGTTGTCGTTTATGTCCAACAGAGGCAGCTGAACTGTGGCGCTGCCTATTAGTGGTGGAATCCCATGATCCGTTGCTATGACAACCAGGTGATGCTGAGGAGATTTCTCTCTGTCCAGTGGTCGGGCCACAGAGAGTACACCTGATTGGTCAATAGTGAACAAACCATCAGGATCGGAGTCCTCCAACAGGCTGTAAGTGATGTCACGGTTCTGGCCTGAATCTGAATCACTGGCAACCAGACGAGCCACACTGGTTCCCACGCTGATGTCTTCAGATAATGGGGCAAGGGACAGAAAGTGTGGAATGAAGACAGGAGCGTGGTCATTGTAGTCCTCTACCTCGACTACACAGTGAAGAAAGCTTGAGAAGTCTAGGTCTTCAACCTGGAGGAGAAGCCACATGTACAGCATCACATCTAGTGGAAGGGAAACCCCAGGGTGAATAAAGGTTTAACAATAAACACTGCATCAGTTCAAATGATGCTTAAGTACACTCAGATCCAAGTTAAACCAAAGTTACTTTTCCTACCTTCAGTGTGAGGTTGAACCTCTGCTCACTGTGTCGTTCATAGTCCAAACGTTTCTTAAGCTTCAGGATGCCCCGCTGCTCTTGCTTGTGACTGACCATGTAAAATTTCTGTTCTTGATCTCCAGCCACTACACTAAAGGTCAGCTGGGCATTTTCTCCAGTGTCACGGTCTTCTGCCACGAGCTCCAGGACCTTAAAACGACACAGTGAGAGTTCAGTAGGTCTTCCAGATGTGCAGACATATCTCTGAGGTAGAATGGTGCAGAACTGTGAAGCCCCTTGTATTAACAGGTTCAAGAAGACCAACAACAAATAAAACTGTTTTAAGTTCCATGTTTCACTTTTACTCTTTTTAATAAAGTCAAAAAACTTAAACTTCAGAATAACCTTAGATTTGATTTCTTTTATTCTGAACACAAATGAGAATAGTCCAATTATAGACAAGAAAACAAAGTGCAAACTACAGAACAAAATAAACTCTGTGTAAATATAATGTCTCCCTACACTGTGATCCTCTACAGAAACTCAAATGCATTCATTTAAATTTTGTACTTATATTTGGTAGTTTAGAGTCATTGCTTGTGCAGTAAAATTATTATATTAAAGGTGCACGTTTTACAAAGTTTATGTATGATGTTGATATTCATAAATGGGGTTCTTGGTAAACACTATCATGTGCTTAAAAATCATTGTTGTCACAGTTTAAACTATTGAATGTTGTTCTGTTAAAGGTGTCCTAGAATGCAATTAATCAACAATCTAAAACAGAGCTTTGCATAAGAAATTTTTTTTTGGCTTTCATCTGTCCCAGGAGCCCTGATACAGGCCATTCTAAACCCCCTTACTCAGGCCTTCAGTGAAAAGAGACGTTTACCCCTCCCACTCGGCCAGGACATGCTGATTGGTTGGTTTCCCCAGAAGGCCTCAGACACATGCAGGTTTGAGGAGGCGTGGCTCCCCCTTATGACGTGTTAAGGGAGGCTTTCTCAGAACAGAAGTTTTCTCTCGCCTTTATCAACTTTCTAATTACATAAAAAGTAGGTTAAACACGGCTTTGACTTTTTGGCATGCTACTGTTGACCACCCAAGCTGTGTTATTCAACAACAACAAGGAACATGTTGGTTTACATTCTAGGTCCCCTTTAAAGGTTGAATATGCAACATGAACACTATAGCAACATCTGGTGTGTGCAGATTGTAGTTGCAACAATAGAACAAAGTTTCGAGCCGTGGGGATGTTAGGCTCGCTATGAAGTGACCAGCCAGCACCATGTCCAGTGATGAATCGTACAGGGTATTGCTGGGTTTCACTCACGTGACCCGGAAGTCGCGCGAAACTCAAATACGGGTTAGGAAGTGTTTTGTTTCAGTACAAAACACAGAGCGATGGAGAAAAGCAAGTATAGTAAGGCATTAAATGGACTGGCACAGACGCAATATCGCGCAAAAATACATCTTCATGTAGGTTATGACTCATAGTTTAAAAAAGTTGGCGTTCTCATACTCTCTGGAGGATTTACCCAGCGTTGAAGCGATCAACATAACAAACCACCTTGTGCTGCATACCTCATATTATACAGCAAACCAAATGAAAGCATTCAAAAACCTGGAAGCCTACAACTATTTAATTTCAGGTTGGTAAACCATTTAGTGATCATGAGAAGCTCTAAATGACTGTCGTCTTGTTTTTGCTCGGGTAAGTAGTGAGTTGTGCTATTTAGCTCATGATAATAATGATATCGCTATTGATAACGAGTATGTTTATGTGCTAGAATCTACTTGTAAATAACTTATTAGGCCTATTTAAATCTAAATTTCTGGTACGTTAGTTTGTTTTTATAGGGTATAAACGCCACATTACAACACTAAGCTAAATGCTAACAACATTAGCACTCTGAAAGCTATTTGCCTTACGGACACATGAAAACAGTATCAAACTGTTTACCTGCCGTTTTTATGGCTGTGTTCAATAAAATGCTATAAAACATTTAGTAAACCCTTACCTGTTAGAAAATGATCGCTGCAAACTTTAGCATTGTCCGTTTCAGCTCCTAATGTTTTAGCTGGAGATTATGATACACTTCTGCCGTTTTTTTTTTAAATACGTCCTTTGTGGCACTCTACATTCGGTACCCAAAAAAAAACGTTGGTCTTTGTCCCGATTAGAGCAATTGTAACATACGGAAGCCCTGAAAGGCAAAGGAAAAAAAAAAATTTTTCTTGTGGAATTTTTCTAAGTTTTTTTTATTTTTTATTTTTTACTAAGCCCAGAGAGGCAAAATGAAAAAAAATAATTTTTTCTTGTGGCATTTTTCTAAGTTTTTTTTTTTTTTTTTTTCTTTGCTCACTCAGCCCTGGAAGGCAAGAGGAAAAATGTGTTTTTTCACGCGTAAATTTTCTAAGTATGTGTTTTTGTAATACCGTTTCTGTCCACTAGTATGCGCTACAGTGAAGCTCTATTCAGAAATTAAGAAGTTGTTCATTTTATACTAATTCTTGGCTCTAAAATACGTTTTAAGATGTTTTTAGGCGAGTAATTAAACATTAAAATTCCATTAATGAAGTCACGAGGTTAGAGATGAGCCTACTTTTTAATTCACTGGGGTGTTTTCGGAGATTCAATAGCCGTTTACTATTGCATCTGACCGCAGGAGTCAGAGCTCGACCTGTCCGCAGATAACAGCCTGGTCTCTGTAGGGCATGCTGCCAGTTTACCTCTACCATGAGGGAGAAAATAGCACACGTAAAATGTGCGTGTCCAATTGTGGACAGATCATCCCCATGCGTGGTTCTACACTGCGCCAAGACGCTCTTTATTGTCGATATCATGTACATCTTCTTTCTAATTTCCAAGTTATTCTTCGTAGTGTAGTGGTTAATGCTGTGGTCTAAGGTGCTGTTTTGTCATTCTGAACATGGTTCGATTCTCCGTGACCTCAACGTTGTATTTAAATTATTTTGGCTACATTTACTATCAGTATTATATTTAGGAGAGACATGGTCGGAGAAGCTGCCGGCCGGACGCACGCACACGCACTCATTATTTACATACAGAAACACCCTCAATTAACCATATTTGGTCACACTACGTGAGCAGCTCATGGGGGGAATCCCTGGGTCCGGCCGGCAGCGTCTCCGACCATGTCTCCCCTCTTTCCTTCCTCGTTCATTATATCCTCTGTTAATTAGTCTCTGTTACACCTGTGGGCGCTCCACACCTGTATGTGGGCAACTTGAATTTTCACCTGCTCAATTTACCAGTTCAGCTCAGAACAAAGCACGAGCAGACAGTGATTCAGCGAGGCAGGCTCAAGCTGCGAGATTTCCAGGAAATCATGCCCGTTTATCAATATTTGATCAATATTGGGTTTAAACATAATACTGATAGTAAATGTAGCCAAAATAATTTAAATACAACGTTGATGTCACGGAGAATCGAACCAGGTTCAGAATGACAAAACAGCACCTTACACCACAGCATTAACCACTACACTATGAAGAATGACTTGGAAATCAGAAAGAAGATGTACATGATATCGACAATAAAGAGCGTCTTGGAGCAGTGTAGAACGCGCATGGGGATAATCTGTCCACAATTGGACACGCATATTTTACGTGTGCTATTTTCTCCCTCATGGTAGAGGTAAACTGGCAGCATGCCCTACAGAGACCAGGCTGTTATCTGCGGACAGGTCGAGCTCTGACTCCTGCGGTCAGATGCAATAGTAAACGGCTTTTGAATCTCCCCAGTGAATTAAAAAGTAGGCTCATTTCTAACCTCGTGACTTCATTAATGGAATTTTAATGTTTAATTTCTCGCCTAAAAACATCTTAAAACGTATTTTAGAGCCAAGAATTAGTATAAAATGAACAACTTCTTAATTTCTGAATAGAGCTTCACTGTAGCGCATACTAGTGGACAGAAACGGTATTACAAAAACACATACTTAGAAAATTTACGCGTGAAAAAACACATTTTTCCTCTTGCCTTCCAGGGCTGAGTGAGCAAAGAAAAAAAAACACTTAGAAAACTGGTAGTAGAAAAAAAAACTTTCTTTGCCTCTCGGGGCTGAGGAAAAAAAAAAAAAAACTTACAAAAATGCCACAAGAAAAAAATATTTTTTTTTCATTTTGCCTCTCTGGGCTTAGTAAAAAAATAAAAAATAAAAAAAACATAGAAAAATGCCACAAGAAAAAATTTTTTTTTTCATTTTGCCTTTTTGGGCTTAGTAAAAAAATAAAAAATAAAAAAAACTTAGAAAAATGCCACAAGAAAAAATATTTTTTTTTCATTTTGCCTTTCTGGGCTTAGTAAAAAATAAAAAATAAAAAAAACTTAGAAAAATTCCACAAGAAAAAAAAATTTTTTTTCGTTGCCTTTCAGGGCTTCCGTAGTAACAACCATAGACAACACGGAATTTGAGCATTTTAACGCCAAATCAACAGAGTAAACAGTGCAGAGCCAGCTCCTGCTTGACCCGTATCTGCATTTGTTTACGTGGACTTCAAAAAGAGAAGCAGGAAAGAGGCAGGGACGCTACGTCATGTGAAACCCAGCAATAGACTCATTTCTACTAATAAGTTTATTTTACAACAGTATTTATCATTAGAACATCTTCTGGGCTCAGAATCAGCTGCTTGATTTGTCGAGTCCGCTATTTTCCACAATCCCAGCCTCGCTGTGCTGAGTGGACTGTTTGGCAACCTCATTGTTGCCCTCTAGTGGCTGGTAGATGTAAACATAAACCCAGTGTCGTGCCCGTCAAAGTAAATATTTGATTATTTTTTAATTAAAATGTAGTTTTTAAAGGAAAAACTTCATTCTGCACACCTCTAAATGCCCCGTGGAGGTATTTTTTTAATATAGCTGTTTATTAAATTGTTCCACATTCAACATTTAAACCAAGCTATCTTTAAGCTGGTTCAATGATACATTTGCTAACTAATGAATAATTAGGTCCTACATTGAGTCGGCGTATTAAAAAATATGCAAGTTAAACATTTTGAAAAGAAAAACTTATTTTAAAGCCAGGGACATCTGACACCAGGTCCTGCTGAAATGCCACTTCACAATAACGACTCATTTATCATTAGAACAATGAGCGTCTCTGAACTGTAACTTTGCTCTAAACTCAGCAGAAGTTCTGCCACATTATGAATCATACCTCTGCCACTGGACTTTTTACTTTTAGTTAGAAGAAAATGGAGAAAATCAGAAGCATATTATTTCCACTTATCAATACTAACATTAGGCTTAAGAAGGTGATCATTTAGGATCTAAACAATATTTGGAGTCCACCTGAGCAAAATCACTTCAGATTTATGTAGACTTAAAGTTTTTAGAATCTTAGTGGCATTTACTTTAGGTCAGATATTAAAATATTAAGTCAAATAGGGCGGTATTAACTTAAAAGACTGACTAGAAATAACCAGGCTTTTTTTTATTATTATTGTTTCGTTACTGGTCTTGCATTCCTACGGAATAATTGCTGTAGAAAAAAATTCACAATAAATTTTAAAATTTACATTAGCCAATATTTTTAAAGGAGCATTGTTTCAGTGAAATAAGACACTCTTGAGTAGTGACCCACCTCTGCATTGAGTTCTGCATTCTCAGAGATCCTTGCCAGGCAGGAATGATCTATGAACCTTGGAGCATGGTCATTAACATCCTTGACCTGAATGGTTGCAGTTCCAGTTCCCGTCATCCCTCCCCCATCTCTGGCCTCCACAACAATTAGGTAGGACTCAACTTGTTCTCTGTCCAGACCTCCTAATCCCACAGCGATTGTGCCTGTGATGGGGTTGATGGTGAACATTTCTGAGAAGGTGGGCACTCCGCCTAAAGCAGCGTTAGTGGCATCCATACTGCCCACTATTCTATAGGAAAGCACAGCGTTCTGCCCCACAGCGGAGTCATCCAGATCGGTTGCAGTCATTTCCATGACAGAAGTCCCCATTACAGAGTTTTCTGCTACATCTCCGTGACAGCTGAGAGCACAGGGGAAGATGGGTGCGTTGTCATTGATGTCCCACACATTGATGATAACATCTGTGAAGCCTGTCAGGCCCTCGCCACCCTCATCCGTTGCGAGGACAACAAAACGCCAAACAGCTCGCTCCTCGCGGTCCAGGGTCCGCTGGGCGTAGATCTTGCCTGTGACCTCATCTATTATGAATTCACTCTCTGCACCCTGACCATGGAGGGAGTAACGCAGGGCCTCCTGGTCAGCATCCTTATCTGGGTCAGATGCTGTCACCTAGAACACCACAGGACAGCAAAATAAAAGAATAATGAGTGTGCATTTTAAAAATATAACTAGATGTTAGGCTTTCAAAGCATTCAATGGCCTCAATGAGCTGTTATAAACTCAGGCAGGTTGACCCAGCTAAAGGATCACAAAATTCAATTTTAAGACATAAATTGAACAGTTTTCTACAACTTTGTTGTATTTCAAGTAGAGAAAAAAGTGCATAATTAAAATATATTCAGGAGTTGACATCGGCTGTCTCAAATTCAGCAAAGATTTGATTATTGTCAGAAATCCATATTATTTATCTGGATACCAGTGGTGACCAACTGCAGCGTAAAAATATCTTCAGGTCTGGACCAGTTTATATTTAGGAGAAATTTGTTCCACAGGAATAAATCCAGATGTTTGCACCAAAAACACTGAAGGTTCTGAATCATTGCACTCAATAATACACGAAGATATTCTAGTGAAACCTGGTCTTTTCTGAGAAAAAGAAGCTTATTTTATACAGAAACAGTCAAAATTATTAGTTGTCACAAAGTAAAACTTTTCCTTTAGATCTTGGTAACCCCCTTCATTTTTGTCCAATGTGACTTATGAAGAACACACAGACAGAATATACTACCTAAAAGGCAACAAATACTTGTTAACAAATAAATTTAAGATTTTATTACATCTATCCAAATCAATTGAACATTAGTCATAAGATGTATCTGACAACCCAACCTCTCTTTAAATACTTGACTTCCAGCTCCAGTTCCAGTTCATTTATTTATAAAGCACTTTGCCCAGGGCATAAGAGCACACCAATGTGCTGTACAGAAAGAAAATGCAATAAAACAACAGTAACAGGGGGATGTAAAACAACAAAAAACAAAGAGCTTAATAGAAAAACAAAAACCACTCATATAACATCAGATGTTAAAATTAGTTAAAAGCCAGATGAAACAAATGAGTATTAGGATGAACTTTAAAAGTGCACACTGCACAGGGATGGAGACTGACCGAAAGTGGGAGATCATTCCAAAGCTTAGGACTATAAACCAAGAAGACACGCTCACCTCTGACTTTGGAACACAGAGGAGTAAGTGTGTGGAAGACCTGAGAGGGCCGGTACGGCCAAAGCATTTCGGACAGGTATGGGGGAGCGCAGTCATTCAAGGACTTAAAACTAAATAAGAGAACCTTAAACTGAATTCTAAAACAGACTGGGAGCCAGTGCAGGCAGCGGAGAATGGGTGTGATATGTTGACCCCTATCAGTATTAGTCAAAAACCTGGCCGCCACAATCTGGACTAACTGGAGGTGTGCAATGGATGCTTTTTTGCTGCCCATCAGGGAGGAGTTTGAGTAGTCCAGCCTTGAGGTAATAAAAGCATGGATTCAAAAAAGGTAATATTGGACTAACTCATGAATCGTGGGAAAGGGCCTGTAAATTCTACCATCTGAGGCAATAAATACCAGCCTTTCTGCCCAGTACTTATTACCTCTCTAGATGACAATACTCATAAAAAGACATTAAATTAGAGACACAACGTGTGTTTTTATTGCTAACTGTAACAACATACTTTGCATATTTTTTAACAAGTGAGTAGCGATCACACAAACATGCAGTGCAAGCAGATAATTGCCCAGGAGTCCCTCGAGCTCTATCAAGAAATGGAAATAAAGCAGAATACCTGTAGCACAAACACAGGTGACCCATCCAGCTCCTCGGTTACGCTGCCGTAGTACTCGTTAACGGTGAACACCGGAGCCTCGTCATTTTTGTTGACCATGCTCACTGTCACAGTCGTATAATCTTCCCACTTCCCATCTGAGGCCAGGATATGAAGCTTGTACCTGAGCAAAGTTGTAACAATGATAACAATGTTATATTGACCCAAAGTGCTTTTTACCTTTGTGACTTACAGTTTTTATGATTGTTTACACACTAAAATAAAAATATCCACACAATTAGCAAAATTCTACTCCAGTGAGCAAAACACTCCACAGATTTGCACAACATTACACACAATGATTTGTAAAACTCAACACACATTTTCAAACCTTAGACACAGATAAAGATTGTGAGGTTACTTCCTTGTCATACAAAGTCCGTGATTGCCAATGGCCACACTAATAAACAAATCAGATAATCACATCCACCAGGTGTGGAAGCAGACGTGCTAATTTGAAAACGCAGCACTCAGTTCTGCTATAAAAGACAGCAGGTGAGTTCACCTGTCTTCAACAAAAATGGAAGGAGCTGGAAGAAGAGTGAGAATGAGATGGGGAGCTCAAAGAAGAGATGAAGGAGGTAGAGGAAGAGGAGAAAGAGGTAGAGGAAGAACAGAAGGGAGGTGGAGGAAGAGGTAGAGAAGGACTTGAAGAGTTGATAGAACCTGAACAAAAAAGACAAGGGCCAAATTTGACTCAAGAAATCCGTGCAACACTCATTGACCATGTTATCACTCATGGACTGATACTGATGGAAGCTGGACAAAGAGTTCAAACAAATCTCAGCAGAACTGTTGCTTCAGTAATGCGGGTACTATCTGACAGAAATTCAGAGAGCGTGAAACATCTGCTCAATGAGTATGTGGAGGTATGTATTGTTCATCTAACTATGGTGTGGTATAGTGTACTGCTCATAATGTTCAGGCACAAACAAATACTGTGCAATAGAAATTGAATAGCATCCTTTTGTCTTTTACTGTGTTTCAGATAGTCTTTCAAATGGATGCTGCAGAAATTCAACATGAATTGTGGATGAGGCTGGCTTTAACCTTGTGAAAACAAGAAGAGGGAGAGATGTAATTGGACACAAGGCAATCACCAATGTGCCAGGGCAGCAAGGGGGTAACATCACCCTTTGTGCTGCTATTACATAAAATGGGGGGAGGTGTTTAATAGTAACTGATTATGGTAAGAAATTGTGTAAGTATTGAAATAAATACTTGAAATATTCAGTCTGCAGCATCAGTGCTGTACAGTGCTTGGTAAGTTTAGTAGGCCCACTTGTGTACATTCTCCCTATATCTCAAACTAATCATGAAGAACGTTGTGGGTTTGTCACTATTTTCTTTTTTTCATCTAAATGATCCCTTACAATGTAAACTAATAGCATTTTCACAAATGTGTATATGTTTTGACTGAAATGTGTCACTTTGCAAACAATCTGGGATTTATGCAAATTGAGTTTGGTGTTTGAATAATTGTGATTAAATTTTGAAAAAATGACCAGATTTTTTAAATTGCGTGTAAACGATAAAAAAAATTAAGCAAACACAGCCTTTCTATTTGACAAACTACTTGTTTCTGGTATCTTTTGGATAGAAAAAAAAGTGTGTCTGTGTTTTCACTAACAAACTTGTCTAGTTCACTGATGTAGAGTTTTATTATGGGTACAAAGTAATAATATCAATAATGCAAAACATTTTCTTTGCTGTCAAAGAAAATCTGAACCTCAGAATCGAATCAGCAGATTAGTGCTAGAAAAAAACTGACCTTGGCTACTGCAATTGGTGCTTTCAATCTTTGTCATATCACTTTTAAGAGACTGTACAGCATGCTTTAAGATACAGTGGTAAAGAAAAGCAGAATTTGTAAATGAAATGATGGGTAAGTAATCATTTATTCCTCACAGGTTTGTTTCTCTGTCTCTTGAAGTGATCTCATACCTTTTATTTTGTTCATAGTCCAGAGGTTGAGCGATGAAGATTGTGCCCACCTCTGGCTCCACATCAAACACCCCCCCTGTGTTTCCTGATGTGATCTGGTACCGCAGCTTGGCATTTCCACCTGCAGAGAAAGGATGATAACGGTTAGTTACTGACAAAAAACATTTTAAAAAAGCATGAGGTTGTTGTAAATGAGAATGAGTTCTCAATCGACTCATCTGGATAAATAAAGGTTAAATGTTGTAAAGCATCAACAAGGAATTTTAAACCCCCTAGTGTCCGTTAATAATTCACTGTGATTAAAAGGGAAAGAGAAACCTATCTCCTCGCTGTGCGTTCATCTTTCTAACACCTTAATCTAACTGCTGAAATGTCTCCTCAGCCTTCATTAGTGTCTACAGGAGCGGTTCATCACTAAATCAAACAAATCAGCTGTGTTCATGATCTAAAACATGCAGGAAACATGCTGGAAGCAGACTGCAGCACCAGACATGTAAGCTTCACTTTGCTAAGTACAACAGGTGGCGTCTCGCCACTCTTAAGTTGCAAATACGTTATTCTGGCCACAGAGGGCGGTAGGGGGTCTGAGTGACATTTCATTAACCCTGTAAAGATTTGTTTTAGCACAAACGGGGTCAATTATTATTTATTATTATTTAAAAATGTGAAAAAGTTGCATAGAATGGCTTTAAATACTTCCGAAAAATAAAAAAATAACAGGGACTGTAACCCAAACTGGCAAATGATCATCAATATAGAATTATTTCTGTTTTAACTAAGTAAGGTCAAAGGTTGAACATGTCTTTATTTTATAACTTTAAAGCAGGATTGCAATCTATTTATAAACATTGCAAAATCAGTATATGCTACATCAGTTTTGCAAAGGACTGCAATAGTTTATAGTTACAAACTGCATGTCAATATTGTGTTTGAGTCAATGATCTAGAGGTCACAATGCTAAAACACAAGAAGAGATTTCTGAGTGCAGATATGACAGAATACAGACCACTGAGGTAACTGAGTTTGTCAACAGATATTACTGTAGAATATTCAGTAATAATATTACAATTGCATCTTTTCATTACATTGTGTAGCACTGCTTAAAAGATTTGAAATGTAAAAAAAAAACATTTAAAGCATTTAATTGCTTTATGAACACCTGAAAACAGAAAAATATCTGACACTGAATAACAGAATGCATTGAACCAGAAAACAATTTAGAAAATATTTTAATGCTCAAACAAAAAGTCGGAACTATTTACACTAAGTACATAACTTCAGAAAACAACACCCTTTTCTAAAGTTGGTTCCCATTCTCATTACTAAATCTCTTAACTTGTCCGACATCCACAAAGGATTTTTGATGATCTGTTAGACGCTGATCTACAAAACGTCCCTCTCAGTGAAATTACTGGTAGAGTCATTGTCTGCATCTCAATTGGCCCTGCATCCACCACCCCTGATGTTAATGTGAGAGGAAAAGGAGAAGCCTCTGAAGACAAGAGATTCACAGCTTATTAGCAAGATGAAAGTCAAGGAAGGAGAGGAGAGAATGCTCTAATCCAGATCGTTTTGTACCGTCTGTCTGTTTTCATTTTAAATGAGACTTTTGGGAATACATAAGATTGGATTCCTTCAATACTTCCTCATTGTCTTTTTTATACTCATCTCAATCCCTTAAGTATTTACAAAACTACCCAAAGGGGAACAGAAACTAACCCCACAGGGAATACTGCAACACAGAAAATAAACAAATTGAGAAAAAATATTTTTCCCAACTGGATCAATTTCAACGTTCTTCTAGCTCCCTGGGTACACTACTTTACTGAAACAGAGTACAGAAACCAGTGTTGTAATGCTCTCTTTCCCTGAACTCCACCATCCCAAATGTTGTCTTGTCATTTATTATAACTGCAAGGAAAATTAGGCTGAAGTATTTCTACCAGAAACAAATAAGTACTGTGGATGTTATGAAGATTGGACCAAAACAGTCACAACTGTCATTTCACAACAAACTTGAAACTTTGGCAGTAAAGGTGGA
This sequence comes from Aphyosemion australe, assembly GCA_006937985.1. Classification (NCBI taxonomy): domain Eukaryota; kingdom Metazoa; phylum Chordata; class Actinopteri; order Cyprinodontiformes; family Nothobranchiidae; genus Aphyosemion; species Aphyosemion australe. The sequence continues at coordinate 460,604 of SSNS01000292.1, read as the reverse complement.
AAACAATATAGATCTATAACTAGTCATGGTTTGTAGGTGTTGGATACCTGATGATGAGGTGAGTTTTCAGGGCTTTGATGTTGTTTTAGAATAAAACACACTAATTACTGCCAAGGCCAGTTGTTGACCCATTTTTCCATTGTGAGGAATTTCAGGTTTTTGGTTTTCTTATGCTATGTAGTTCTGAGGAAATTTTATGTTCCAACAGGCGGTGAAATTCAAACTGGAGATACTGTTCAGTGTGTTGGTTTCCTGTAAACTCCTGATCTTTACACTGTAAACTATTAAAACCAATATTATATTGTGATTATTGGTGATGAGTTAGAGACACAAATGCAAAGTTGAAACCATTTGGGCCAGTGGTGCACATTCTTTTTTACAATGTGGTCAAAGAGTTTCAATTATTGAGTTGTTAGCGATTTAGACACAAGCTGGTTACCAAACCTGTCAAAGATTGTTTGAATTTCTTCTGAAATCTGACTCACATAAACTTAGGCCCAGTTCACATGGCAAAAAAAAGTATACTGAATTTTGACCCAATTCTCTCCTTCCAACAATTTTAAGGAAGCCCCGATTACCTTTATGGCTCTGGAGATAATCTCATCAGATATTCCTGCTCTGTGTGGTGTGTTCAAATGGCTCTGGTCAGCTGGAACAGACATCGGGACAGCCCTGATCATAAATCAGGACTAATCAACATGGTGGATTGTCTTGGCTCAATATTGCAGCCTTTGTGATGTTCCCCGAGGACAAACAAATGTGCTGATATTAAATGTGACATGTGGCCAATCAGAAACCAAGATGCATGCTGCATAGAGAAAGGCCAATCCAAATCATCCTCCTTGTCCACCATGTTTATTTTTGTCCAGAGTCAAGTTTGATTTCAAGAGGTGTTGCAAGATTTCCAGTTGGACCTGGAAATGTTTGTGAGTGAAATCAGCTCATTTTTGTTCCGTCTCTTCTGACCATTTAAAGTCTTGCCATGTGAGCCAGGCTTAAATTGAGCAACAGTTGTGTACGGATGGAGATGGGGTTTTTGACATATGCAAGACAGTCTTGAAAAAACATTAGTTTTACAACAGTTTTAAAAAAATTTCTAAAACCCCAAAAACACTTGAGCAAGCCCCGTATGCAAGAAAACTGACAACCGACCCAAATGTTTTGAGACATCTTGAAAATTCATGGCTCATATGAGTCATTTGTAAATTTGTTGACCTAGTCAGATGATGGCTCAACTCCACAGACATGTCTCATGAGTTGTATGTCAAATATCCAGTCTGAACTGTGACAGCATATTTTGAGAACAGTTTTAGACTTTGGCTAGAAAGTGGGGTTTTACTCAATAACAAGGCCTTTAAACAAACCAGTTTCACCAGTTTCAGTCAGTAAATGTTGGTGTTATTGCTGCATTATGTGACACTGGTATTAAGCCTTCACTGGAAATCAAAATGCAAATGTTACCATATATAATTTCAAGTATTCTATACACACTTTTAGAAATTACTCCATTTAATCATGGCTTTATAGTTGCTGAAATCTATAGTTTTCTTTTATATTTGTCCTCACACATTCAGAAACAGAGATATTTTATTTCTCATATAAAAAGAAAATAACTCAAACAAAAAACATTTTCAAACTTTAGGATATTTTATGTTCTATGATTGTCAGAGTTACACAGTGATCATTAATTGTCATGTTCATGTTGAAAAACATTAGAATTAGAGGAGGATATAAGCAAAGACAACAAAAATAAGAAGTGTAAGAATCAAATTATTTTCCACTTCTACGCTCCATTGCATATTGGAAAGTCAAAAAATACCCACCTTTAAAAGATGTCCAAAAATCAAAATGACATTAAGTAGCTATATTGGCATATCACCAACAGCAAAATGCTTTTATTCTTAAAATAGGCTTCAAGCTTGATCAGGGCTTGAATCTAATGACAAGCTCACTGAAATGAGGTGCAAGATACGCCACTTGCATAAACATCTGCCACACAAAACAGAGGCTTTTCATTCAGGCTCAAATCATTTTAGTAATTGTTTGTCAAACATGAGTAAGGAGTAAGAGAATGTAGTTCATGTTATTTTGGATAGACAAGCTCAGGGGTGCCCACACTTTTTCACTTTGTGAGCTACTTTGAGAGTTCAAGGTGATCCACCATCCACCAAACTGATCAACATCAGGAGTGATGCTGCGATCACACCAATATCGTAATAGTGAGTGTTATTGTGAAAAGATCAAATTGTGGGTATGGGGTAGCAAGATTATGATCTCATAATCAACCACCATGACATTGGGATTGAGTGAACTGACAGAACTAGTTAGTCATGAACAAATATCCTGCTACCCTGTTAAGTGGGAAAACAGGCTAAATGAAAAAGAACAGGAAGTGCTGTGTAATATTTGTCTCCTAGCTTTGCAGACAGCTGAACATGCATATCCCATGTCCTCCTATGCTGAGGGCTTTCCTTTACTGGAGCGACTGGGGGCTAATCTCTGAGCTGCATTTCACAAATGGGACAGGACCTTATGGATCAGGTAGACCACTGGATGAACATTGTAAGTAAAGGTAAACCTGCTGACATTTGTGGACATATTTTTGATGGACATTACTGAAACTGATTAGGAGACTGTTTCTGTTATCTCAGTGTCCAGCAGCGGCGACTTTAACACATACAGTCATGGACTGATTTAACTAGAGGTTGACAAAAGTGCACAAGCCATCACAAATGGACTTTTCCAGGATGTCGGCTTAGATGACTGGGTAATAAATGTGGGTGCTGTGTGTACTGATGGGGCTGCTGTCAATGTCTTTATGTACAATGGCATTGTATCCAAACTACAGCAACTGCCTGTGGTAGGATCCCACACAAAACCACACAAGTTATGCAAAATCATCTGATCCAAAGTCCCATACTTGCAAAGCTTTAATCATTCTGTGGTCAAGCTGTCATCAGACGGTCAGACGGTCTCTTTGGAGGCATGAGTTAAAATGATCAAGATTATTACCTGCAGTTTAAATGCTACGGACCAGTGACAATGGGACTCTGCAGCATATCTGCACACGATGTATTTAATGTTTTTTGGCCAACATGCTTAACATTGGCAACTTTCTGAAGACCACATCTATTAGGCTTCAGAGGGAGAAGCAGATGAGAGAATGTAAGGATGAACTAATTGTGCCCATTGATAGGTACAAGACAAACTTAATCAGATGCTTGATTAAAGAGTTTGAGGCTCTCTTAAGTCACATGATTGTTTTTTTGTGGTTGACCCTTCAACCTGGCCACAGGAAATGCAAAATTCACCATTTTGGCAACACTTCAAGTAGCACTACTCTTCAGAAACGTAAATCACCCTTAAAACACATGAAACAAGCATGAAAACACTTACAAGTCTCCTCTGGTCCAAATCATTAAAATAAGCTAACCAGATGCTTCCTAACATCATCTAGGTTCTTCAACTGTGTCTTAAGCACAAACTGTGACAAACTTAAACAGTCTTACTTTAAGTAGTGCCCCCTGTGGAAGGTGATTCTTCCCTCTAAATATGAATGAAACAAAGTACAGCCTCACAGCCCTGATGCACATTCGTCTGTCATAGAGCACCACAAAGACACTGGCTCTAAACCAGCTGTTGATCTGTGACTGGAGACAGCTGAGCAAGACCTAGATACACAAACATCAACACTCACCTGAGTAACTCAATTGTAAAAGTTATCTATGTCCCTGGAAAACTGTTATTTGATCCTGTGTTTGATTGCAGAATGAGCAGGTAAAACAGAAACATTTGGAGGATGGTCTGTAAAATAAATAACTTTTCCCATTCTAAACAATCTCATTTAGACGTCCATTCATCAAATCAAATATCATAAATAATGTCTTTAAAAGGAGCCATTGAAGCTACCATAAAAATGTCTACATTCATTTTTCTATTCATTATTCTACCTACAATGATGACATTTTGATTTAGAAACCGAGATGCAAAGAGAACCATGATAAAAACAAATGTTAAATAGTACTGCTAGTGGCTTTTAATGTTTACCAGGGTAACTTATTTTTTACTTTACAGCAAGCTTACTGACAGACAGAGAAACACAGACTAGGAAATGAGCTTCAGACTGCTGGGTGAAAACTAAAAGTTAACTTTAAAAAAAAATGACAAGTGAACTTTTATGTTTTTACTGTGTTTCATCGAGGATACATCACAAGTTAAAAAGACCCTTCACCTTTGGGTATGAAGATGATCTTTAGCTAAAATCTACCTGAAGTCTATGGAAGCTTAGACGTGCACATCCTGCACTCTCTGAAAGGAAACGCTAAGTCCTACAGCAGTGGGAGACACAGCAGGTGGAAGATGTGTTGATGTATAATTTGTATTAAAAAGGTTGGGGGAGGAAAAAGAGTTTGTGAACGATTCAGAAATTTTAGACAGTTTAAAAGTTAGACTGTGGGGAAAAAATCTATGGGAATCATAAAACTTGAAGCGTGATTGTGTAAAAACTGGCTGTGTGGTGGACTGGAGACATGTCCAAGGTGTCCCCCGCATGCCCCCCAGTGATTGCTGGAGTTATACACCAGCTCCCCACGACCATACTGTTTTGGAGATGAGTAAATGAGTGATTCAGTGCGGTTACATGTGCAGTATCAACATCTAAGTGAATCCAGGTCGATCTTATGATAATAATCTGGGAGTCTTTATCCTCGTTTACATGTGCATTAGAAAACCAAAGTCTCAAATTAAGTTTGTTCCACTACGGTACAGTAGGGGGCGACGTGCCCTTTCATGTCAGCATTTTTCCGGTTAGCTTGTAGCAACACAAATAGTAAACAAACGTTGGCGGGACTGAATTGAAACAGGATATGCACAATGACCAAAGGAATGAACAACGCTGCAGCCCAGCTTATTTGGTATGTACTGCACTGTTTGATGGTGTTACGCGTGTTACGTTGTGGCCGTGATATTATCAGAAGACCGCTACTGCGGTTGCGTCACTTCCGGAACGTGAGCGTCTAATCGGTTCATTTCAACTGACCCGTTAACATGCAGAATAAATTCAGATAACTAACGCATTATCTGGGTGCTTCAGCCTAATTAGAACCAGTTAATCTTCAGCCAGACTAACGCGTTTACATGCATTTAAAAAAAACGACGCGAGTCTTTTTAAAGCACAACTTTGGTTTTCTGATGCACATGTAAATTCACTGTGTGATTCAGTGTGGTTACATGTGCAGTATCAACATCTAAGTCGATCCAGGTCGATCTCATGGTAATAAGCTGGGAGTCTTTATCCTCGTTTACATGTGCATTAGAAAACCGACCTCTCAAATGAAGTTCGTTCCACTACGGTACAGTAGGTGGCGACATGCGCCCTTTCATGTCGGGCATTGTTCCGGTTAGCTTGTAGCAACACAAATAGTAAACAAACACTGGTGGGAGTGAAGCAGATGGAATTGAAACAGAATATGCACAATGGCTGAAGGAATGGACAACAATGCAGCAGCACAGCTTATCTGGTCGTACTGTACTGTTTGATGTTAAAAATAAAAAATTGCCAATCAGAAGTCATGACATATTCACTAAACTGCAATCCTTGATGTATAAATTGCAACTCCCCCCTCCCTCTCTTCACCCCCACCCCCTCAAAGCTGTGGGACTCAAAAACAGCCACAAACTGTGACAGAATCATTATTTGCAACAACGGTGTTTCAATGCTTCTGCATCAGCACCCTTCTTAAAGAGACACCCAGCCGACGTTTGTTGCCACAGCCAGTCACCTGTGAACAGCTTGATTTACAGGATCTGAAGACATCATTTGATCAATTTCCACATTAATGCACTTTACTGAAGTGTTAATAAAACTGTCTGAGATGGTTTAATCTAAATTCATCAGCGTTACTTTAACCAAACCGCTGCATTTATCATGTCTCTGGAGTGATTTTCCTTTCAGCTTAGACACTGGAATCCACTTCTCTCCTCCACAAGATGTGTATTTTTTGGATATGGCAGTGTTTTATTTGCCTTGACACATTATATAGTGAATCCTTCCAAGTAAGAAGGAGTCAGACAAAAGCAGTCGCGTTAGTAGCGTTTAAAGCTGGCTGGCATCGTGCATGAGTCAGTATGTTAGATTATGAATTCATAGCACTAGCCTCCCCACCTCTTTGACACATTCCTCTCTGTCTATATAATAAAATGTCAAAACACAAAGATGCACATGTAGAGCGTCTCTTTCTTCACACCACCTACCCTCATCCCCATCATTGGCGCTGACTGTGAGAACAGCAAAGCCCACATCGGCGTCCTCGTCCACGTCAACTTCATAAAACGCCTGTCCAAATGTTGGCTTATTATCATTGACATCGCTGATAAAAACACGAACATATGCTGTGTCTGAAAAGGAAGAGAGAAAAAAGAAGAGAACGAGGAAAAGGCAATTAAAAACAAGAGGTTGTTCTTATTCTGTCAACAGGAACATGAACATCTGTTTTTTTTTTTTTCATTAGTCACTTTGTGTGTCAACACACAAACATCGGTGGAAATAGGAGTTGGGATTTCCTCGTGCAAGTAGCATCACAAAAATATCTTCAGTTTAATTATACGTGCCATTTTTCATCCTATTTCCAAATTGTCTCCACTCTTTCAGTCTGTTTTTACCATCAGATATCAGCTGTTTCTGTCTTTTTTTTTATTTTAATTTAGCATCCAACCGCAGGCTGAAGTGGTGTTCGAATCACCCTTAGGGTATCAATGTAATGCTCTGCACACTTCCTTTGATATCTAAATCTAAAAGTGCATAATTTGCAACACAGCTTCAAGATGAGATTAATTATTTAAGCCAGGGTGGAAGAGTTGGTATACAGTTCATGGCACAGACAGGAAATGAACGCAGCCTTCGGTGATAAAACAAAACAAGCTGCAGATGTCAGAGCTTTGCATGTGTTCAGAAAGGTGGGGAGGGAAGAACTCAGGAAGTGGACAAGCAGAGTTAGCAGCCATCCCCAAGTCCTCCATGTTCTCACACGCACATCCAACTCCATCCTGCAGCTCGTCTCTGTAGCTCTGCCAGTGAAAGCTGTCGTATCAAGGTTATTTTGGTAAAAACACGACAACTCTACCATCTCCTGCTTGTTTTTCTGCACTTAGATCTGCAAAAGTAAAACAGATAAAATGTTCAAGTGTCAAGTTTTTCCAGAACAAATTAAAAAACGCTGTTGTAAGCTGTGATTGGAACAAGTTGGCTCAGCATTAATTAGGTGCTCAAAGCTTAGAACATGATACAGCAAGGACATAGCATATCTCTACATTGAAAGTTTTAAAGAGGGTCACTATAAAGTGGCCAAAACAATAAAAAAATACAACTTTGATTTAAAAGGATCCAAAATAGCAACATCGTAAATGCATCTGTTAATATCTGTCAACAGGAAGGAAATTACTGCTAGTGTGGTGGCACCGAATATTAGATCATAAAAGGACATCAGTGAGACAGATTCAACCGTAGCGAAGAAGGTTTCAGAGACCCAAGAAAGTCCAGTAGCCCCAAGAATGTCTATACAGCTGATCGTGGTCTGCAGGTCCAGACTGTATCTGAGGCACAGTGAGAAGACTTTTAAAGGATGGTCAAGAAAGCCAGTGAAGAAGCTACATCAGAGATTTTCTGCTTAAGGTCCAGAGATTGGTCTGCTGAGGACTAAAGAGAAGTCATTTTCTCTGAGGATTATCTTTGCTGGTTGTTTGAAGAATGTGGAAAAATGATTGTCTGGAGAAGAAAAGGTGAGCGTTCCCATCAGCCCTGTGTCTTGCCAACAGTGAAGTATCCTGAGAGTTTTCGTGTGTGTGTGTGTGGGTGGGTGGGGGGTGCTTCTCACCCAAAGGATTGCACTCACTTACAGTTTAGCCTCAGAGCAGCCATGAATAAAGAATGGTACCCAAACATCTTCAGAACACCTCCAATCATGGTGATGAGAAGTGTCTTCTCCAGCATGATGGAGCTCCGGGCAGAAGGATAAAGTCAAAACTAAGTGGCCCAAGTAACAAAACATTAGCATTTTTAATTCATGAATGGAAAACTCCCCAAACCACAATGAATTAACTTGTGGCCACTCCTCAAGAGGCAAGTAGAAGTCACACAGTTCAAAAGGATAGTTGGAACAGGACAGACGCCATTTGCATCAATTTGAAGTAAATGTGAATAAATGCTTTTGAAATTGATGAAATCCTTGTAAATCTACTTCAGTAACCACAGAAACATCTGACAAATGGTTCAAAATAACAGATGCAACAAACTACGTGAAAACCAACACTCTGGTCATTTTCTACACTTCCATTAGGCTCCCCTTGACTAAACACATTCTGGCTTTTTTGTCATTGTCCATAAAATATTATAAATATTTTAGAACTTTCCCAAACTCATATCTGCTGATATTTTAAGGTTCTCTTCTCAGGATGATTCAAACTAACTTCCCTGTGAAAAACAATTATTTCCCACCAGGCAGTGAAGTAAAGTGGGGAAGTGACTTGTTTCAGATTCTGATTTCTCTTCCATTTCTGTCTTTTAGAATCAGTTTTTGTTTTTTAAATCATGAGCAGAACTCTTTCATAACATGGAGAAAAGATGTGTGAAGATGATATTGTACCACCTTTGCTTTCAAAAATAATTTTTGTTCATAATTTTAGCAAGCAATGCTCTCAGATACTGTTGCTATGGTGAAGGAGCTGCACGCGTACAAAGTGATGTGACTGGAGGTTAAAAATGTTTCGTGTTCTCGCAAACATGGAGCCATAGCTTTCACGTTTTATCTAGAATCAAAGGGACTGTTAATGAAAAGTGAATGTTTGAATTCTCTCATACACAGAATATTTCTTGAACAAACCATATGTCTGCTTCAGTTGACATACTATATGATGTTAATTCAAAAGGTCATCTACATATAGAGAAAAAACCATAAGAAACATGAATCATTTGGACAGATGGGAGGCACATAAAAAGGTTACTAAAATGAATCTCACTTCCTAACTGCACCATTTTCAGTTTTAAGACCAAGATTCACTAAAAACGTTTTTTCTTCTTTACTAGTTGGAGCATCATTTACGTCCACTGCTCTTTTTCATCGTCAGATTAACAAAGCAAATTGAACTAATGATTCAACCATCAAGTTCAGCAACTAAGAGCAATTTGCACTCTTTCTGAATCAGACTGTCCTTGTTGCACATTCCGAACATGGATGTCTGCCACAAACACAAAAAAGCACTATAGTGATAAAAAGGAAGAAAGACAGTTTTCTCTCAGTGAGCTAAAACAACACAAACATCATCTCGCTCTTTCAAGGGTGAATTTAGTCCAGAAAGGCATTCCTACACTAACAGACTGTTTTTATCTTCCAGAGAAGCAAAGCAATTTATTTTCACCTAATGAATGGAAAAAGAAAGAAACAGGTCATTGATTTTTTATTTCTTTCAGGATTTTTTTTTAGGACTACCCAGTATCCCACCTTCATTAAGCACTTCTGATGATTGGGGTGGGGGCAGAACCAACATTTCTTTTGCTGATGTCTTGATCGCTTCAAAAATGTAAAACCTTGAGGTTTTATATTGTGAATGTAAGACAGAAACAACATGTTTTCACATCTTTGATCGATGATTTGTAGATGCTACAATCTCTGACACAACACAAGGTTAGATGAATTACACTTTCCCTGATATATAGCAGCTTTTTATGTGTTCCAACAGTTCAGCAGATGGCTACTCTGTTTCTCTTTCCTACTCTGAGACACAAACACCCCCAGCAGCTCAGGAAGGTAAATATTCAACCTTAGATTTGAGTCCCAAACAGCTCAAGTGTTTGAGAATCAGATGCTTTTTGTCACAGCAGGAATTTGCATAATCTTGGTTGGGTTTTCCTTTAAATGGACACATAATGCCTCATTTAAATGTGGGTGAATTTCACCAGCACCGTTTGGTGGCAGCACAGTGAGTTTCAGTGAATGAGATTAAGGGAAAATCCTAAATTCAGCCTATTAGTGGTGAAGCATGGTGGTCCTGTGTCTGTGGTGCTCTGACGTCATCAGCATGATCAACCTATGCGTCTGCCTCCCTCTTCTCCAAAGAACAGGGACAATTTTATCTCATTTCCTCACAGTGGAACTGATTGATAGACAACTTTTTAACATGGTTCCTTTTTTGTTTTACTGAATACCATATAAATATTAATGTGCTAACAGGGACGATTTGTTACTTTATCCCTAATGTTTACATTGGCTTCGCTGCTATTTTCTAATTAACTTCTTTGAATCAGCATTTTTAGTCTTACAAGAATTTTAAGCCTACTGGTGATTCATTAACAATTAAAAACATTAAACTCAGGAAAATTTCATTTTGATATTTTAAATACTGAAGGGTAATTTACCATTTTATTTTTTCTGTTATATAATAAAATTCATAATGATATTCCTACTGTTCAGAAGTGTTCCTACAATTACTCATCTTATTTTTTGTGTTACAGGCTTTTATTTTGATGGGACCAAATTAACATATGGTAAGTTAATTTCACATATAAAATTTAAAGACAGCTTAACAATAAAATATGGAAAATTGCAGTGAGCATACAGTAGAACAGTGTACATGTAGCTAATATGCTTGCTCACATCTGTCTGCTTTCTTACAATAAAGCAAAGAACACTCCTCTCAAAATGTGACACTGTGCTAAACCTACAGAGATGCATTTATTCTATAATTACTTGTTAAAAATACAGGTTTAAAAAAAAAGAATGTTTCAAAGTTTTAAACATTCTATTCAGCTGGAGATGCTCCAAAGCCCATAAGTAAAGTTGTATCAGTAGACCAACTGCTCAAACTTTGAGCTTTTACAAAAAACAAAGTATTTTTCACACTTATGCACAGGAAAAAATATTCTATTAAATTCTTCATTAACTCCAGTAGCACACCAGTTGTTTATGCCAAATAGTCCCAGTGGTCTGGTTAGCTTTGGACAAACAAAAAGTGCTTTAAATATTTGCATATCTGAACATAAGACTGAAATAATGCCAGACTTTAAACATACACACAGCTCTGCAGCATCATTAAAAGTTCTGTAGAAACTGTGACTTCATCAGCTCTCTGCTCCACAGAGACATGTATAAAACTCACATCATAAACAGAACAGAGCTCCTTGGTATAATTCAAGAGTGTGTGTGTATGTGTGTGTGCATTCCCTCTCCATGCCAGATGTTAGCATTAGTCCCTACATGAGAGAGGTCTGAGGTCGTGTAGTTCTTGCCTCAGGGCTGGTTCACGCGGCAGGATTTTAAAATTGTCAGATGATTTTCAAAACATGAGAGACCCCACATGAGGTGATAAAAAATCACGGATTTAACTGTTTTTGTTCTACAGTATGTGGTGTCCGGCCACATTCTTAAAACTACAAACTTCACATGAATGGATTTCACTCACAAACTGGTCCCTGGTCAGTCAGGAAAGCTTGCAAAACCTCTCAAGGTCAAACTGACTTTGAAGTGAACAAACATGGCAGAGGAGGAGAAGGATTTGGATTCCCCTCACTCCACGCAGCATGCTTCTATCACCTTGCTTTCTGATTGGCTAAACATTACATTCAACAGGCAACACGCGTGTTGGTCCTCATGCTGCAAGTTTTGTGATCGGAGTGGTCCCCCTGTGCTTTTGGTCGACCAGCGCACCAGGCTAAAGACCAAAGGTGACAGATCATTTGCTGCTGTGCCCCCCAGACTCTGGAACTCTCTCCCCCTGAGCCTGAGATCAGTGGACTCCTTTAAAAAGCAGCTGAAAACTCACCTGTTCATCCTGGATTTGTGTTTCTGTAGATCTACCACTTGCTCGTTAGCTTCTTCTCCCCTTTTTTAATTGATTAATTAATTTTTATTATGCTTGTGAAGTGCCATGTGATTTTTATCTTGACAGGAGCTTAACAAATATACTTTTTTGTTTTGTCTTCTACCAGACCAGATCACTCTGAACACACCACACATGGCAGGACTGGGCACTTCTTGGCAAAGACTGGGCATCCATAAGATTGTTCAAAGAGAGTAGAAAATGGCATGATTGTCTTGCCGTGTGAACCGGGCCAAAGTTATCTTTATTTTTTGTGTCTCTGGAGTTTAGGAAATGATTGTTTAACCTTTGCATTTATTTAAAAAAGAAAACAGGATCTGCTGCTTGTGTAGTGAAAACGGTTCTATTTGATCTAATTCTGATTGGTAATGATACGTGTTTGTCCACACTGACTGTGGGGAAGACACGATGGTGTTTTAATATTCCTGTGTTGGAATAATTAGCTTGTGAATGTGATCAAAGTGCTCCAGCTCCTTTTTAATCCTGAAAAGTTTGATGTTTTCAAAGTGAAACAGATTTTACCCAGAGGTCACATAAAAGACTTGCTTTTAAACACATCAACTGCAGAAATAAAACAAATCTTTCATTTAAACTTTGTACTTGCTTTTATTTTTATGCAAAAATCATAGTCTAACAATTGCCTTTTTCTTTTTGATAAAATGAGAGTCAAAAGGAAAGCAATAATGTGTGTGTGCGTGCATGTGTGTGTGTGTGTGTGTGTGTGTGTGTGTGTGTGTTTCTTAAAGACAAAGGTGGGCTTCACATTGGTTTAGTCTTCACAACAAAGGTCTCACTAAAACTTATCAAATACTTGAGTGCTTGTTTCTCAAAAGACATTTAGTAGTAAATCACCTAAAATTTACAGCTCCGGTGGCCTAGTGGTAGAGTGTCCGCCCTGGGACTGGGAGATCAGGGTTCAATTCCCGGTCGGGTCATACCAAGGAAAAATGGGACCCAATGCCTCCTCGCTTGACACTCAGCATTAAGGGGTTGGATTGGGGGGTTAAACCACCAAATAGTTCCTGAGCGCGGCCACAGCTGCAGCTCACTGCTCCCCACCATGGGGATGGGTCAAAAGCGGAGATGTAATTTCACTAGGGTGTGATAAATACTTGGGACTTTAATTTTAAAATAGGGAAAAAAAATAAATCAGTTGGAGCCCTTGGTCCTCACTATATATGCAAAATGTAACTCTTTTGCAAAATCTAAAGGTGTGTTTAGGGTGACTTTGACAGTTAGTGACCAGAATAAATTTTTCTGTATCTCAAAATTGGTGGCCCTCAGTTTGTGGGTCTTTTCACTCAGCCCTCAGTAGGTAGTAAATACAAGAATATGTGTGCGTGTTCGTTTGAGCGTGTGCATGTGTGTTTTCATTTGTAGAATATCTCATGAACCACTGGACACATTGTGATGAAATTCTCAGGAAATAATTATTGGATGAATATCTACAACTGTTTAACTGTTAAAGTCAACCTGTTACAATAAGGCCATCACAGGTTGTTGACTTAGAAAACACAAAAAAATGCTGTAAATGAGCCAGTTTTACACATAATGAGCTGAGTCTGGTTTTCTCGTAGATTATACTCATTTACAACACACTAAGTGCTGACAGAAAGTATGAGATCTAACAATAATGTGCAGGATAGTGCACACCATGGCTGTTGTGTAGATCTGTTCAAAATAAAAGTAATACCATCGGAGCAAATCCTCCCTGAACCGTCTACAGGTGGTCCAGAATGCCTGTGCTCGGCTGCTGACCAAGTCCTCCAAACACACCCACGTCACCCCGCTCCTCTTCCAGCTTCACTGGCTGCTGGTTAACTCCAGGGTTCATTTCAAGATCCTGGTTCTGGTTTATAGGGTCTTACATGGACAAGCACCATCATACATTGGTGATCTTCTCAGTCCCTACACCCCCAGCAGGTCCCTGAGGTCCAGTGATCAAAGCCTACTGGTTGTGCAGCGCACCAGGCTAAAGACCAGGGGTCCCCAATCCTGGTCCTCAAGGGCCGGTATCCAGCAGGTTTTAGTTGTAACTCTGCTTCAACACACCTGATTTCAATTAGCAAGTGATTAGCAGGCTTCAGCAGAGCTTGATGAGCTGCTGCACAGGTGATTCAACCACTGAATCAAGTGTGTTTGAGCAGAGAAACCACAAAACCTGCTGGATAGCGGCCCTCCAGGACCAGGATTGGGGACCCCTGCTAAAGACCAATGGTGACAGGGCATTTCCTGCTATGGCCCCCAGACTCTGGAACTCTCTCCCCCTGAGCCTGAGACCAGTGGACTCAGTGGTCTCCTTTAAAAAGCTGCTGAAAACTCATCTGTTCAGGTGGCTTTGGTGTGACCTCCTGTTGATTCTGTTTATTTTGCCTGACTACCTTCTCTTCATGCTGCTGTTTCCTATACTACCTTTTCTTATTCATTTTCTTTCTTCTTTCTCATTTTTTAATTAGAAAAAAAATTTTTTTCCACATTTTTTTATTATGTGTTTTTTTTGTTCTCGTGAAGAGCCTCGTGATTTTTATCTTGAGAGGTGCTATATAATAAAATTGTTTCTTCTTCTTCCATTAAAAAAAGGATGTTGGAACTTTGACAAAAAAGATGACTGAATGTATGTGTTCCTTTGATGAAAGATGGCATTTGATTCACTCTTTAAACAGTTTTCATGAAGTGCCGTGTGTCACAGGGATCTAGTTCCTCTCTCCAGAGGTCATTGGGTGAGTCCATCATAGAGCCACACATAAGTGATTTCATTTCTAGATGACAGGACAGTTTAACTCAGCTGAGGCCTGGTTCAAACGGCAGTATTTTAAAATGGTCGAACAATTTTCTAAACATAACAGACCATACACAAGGGTATGCACAATCATGGATAAAAGAGTTTTAGTTCTACAGTGTGTGGTGTCCAGCCACACGGCAAAAGCTACACACTACAAATGAAACTATTTTACTCACAAACATTCTCCAGTCAGACAGGAAATCTTGCAAAACCTCTGGAGGTCAAACCTGATTTTGGCATAAATAAACAATGTGAAAGAGCAGGAGGAGACGGATGAGAATTTCCTTACTTCCATGCAGCAGGCTTCTGTCACCTTGCTATTTAATAGGCTGCATGTTCAATTGTCCTTGTCCTTCCTATATTAACTGCGTGTCTGTTCAAACCCAGTGTAAGTTTCACTCCACTCTTGAAAGGGAAGGTCCCAGTTGTGCTGTCTGAGGGGGCCCCAGCTTCACCGACCCCTGAACCTGTCAAGCCAGCCAAACCAGTCAACCTGTCCATTGACCACAGTTGTATCCTAGCTCCAAGAGGCCCCTACTCTTTCCCCCTGATCCGAATTCCAGCCTTCTCCTGTGTCCTTGTCTCCAGATTTCCTGTCAGCTCTGTTCCCGCCTCAACCTGAGTTCCTGTTTCCGTCTCTTGAATTCCTGTCAGTTGTGTTCCCACCTCCACCTGAGTTCCAGTCTCCTGTGACTCCGCCCAAGGTCTAGCCATCCCCTGTCCGGTCCTGCCCAACCCCCCCACAGTCCAGCAACCTGTCCTGGCTCACCTACAGGAATGCTGGTAACTGGGCCAACTGGGCCTGCACCCGTTGGCACCATCGCTGCCAGTCTCCTCGACCCCAGAGGTTTATGTACCTCTGCTGCCGGCCTCCTTGGCCCCTGAGTTTCCTGTACCTCCTCCGCTGGCCTCTGAGACCCCTGAGGTTCCTGTTCTTCCGCTGCCGGCCCCCAAGAACCTGTCAGCTCCAACTCCCTCATCACCAATCCCCCTCACTTATTCCTGTTCAGTGTTTGTTCCAGTTTGGTCCTTCAGGTGTCGTCCCTAAGGAGGGGGGTACTGTCACGATCCTGGCTCCTCTACCTCCTCCTTAGTTCTGATCACCCCTGAACTTCTCCACTTCAGACCCAAACCTCCCCCATAACTCCAAAACCAGCCTTCATTCCACCAGTCATTCCCCCTCAGATCTAACCAGCCTCCGGACTCCACTTCCCATCATGCCCCGCTGCGGACTTCCTGTTGACGTCACCAGCCCGGGAGTACTTCAGGAAGTCAGACTCACAGCTCGGGGCTCAGTCATTGTTTCCTGTTTGCTCGAGATCGGACCAATCTTCAATCATTGAGCCAACCGGCTCTTCAGTCCTCAGACATTCAGCTACCAGTAAGTGGCTTTTCTTTATCCTGGAACTGCACATGCTCTTGTTTCAATTTGTGTTGCATGCCGTGGCTTCCTATATTAATTGCATGTCTGTTCAAACCCAGTGTTAGTTGCTCCGCGCATGGGTCATACAACACACCACATTCCTACTCACGCTTGTGTCTGCTCAGTCCACTCTCAGTCTGTTCCTGACAGAACGTCTGACAATATCTGATCTTTGGACTATCAGGCGGACCTTTGTTGAAACGGTTAAATTGGGTATAAATTGAATCAGAATTTGGTAAAAAAAATAAATAAATCAACATATTTATCCAGCTGTGTGCTACAGCCTAAAAGAAGACAAAATTGTATGTGTTTTTCATTATATTTAGTGTTAGTCTGCATTTTTTGATGTAAGAATGAACCATGTTCATTGAATCTTGTTTCTTAGCTAGGCCTCTTCCTGGGTGTTTTTTTGTATCAAATCATGTATTTGACTCGTTGCCAAAAAACAAATCAACTGTGATGTGTTCCAAGATGATTCAAACCCCCCCAAATATTTTTTGTTCTTCTCAACAAAGTGAAAAAAAACTGTCTTAGTTCCCAAAGTGATATTTCGGGAAAAAGTGGAGTTTTTTTTTTCTGTTATACACATCACTGGATTCTGTCTAGTTTACATCTAACACCATCTTCATTTAATTTAAACAGGATTATAGATTCTGGCCTGTTTTGCTATTTTTTTTTCTTCTAACACCTTTCCCCATCCACCCATCTGTCTCAACAGCTGTTCATTTCTTCATGCAGTCTCCACTCTAGTAGAGCATGTATGCATTTCATCTGGCAGCAAATGAGAGAGAAATAGAGAGATCGAGGAGAGAGGGAGCACGAGTGACAGAGTGAAAGAAGTAGATAGCCTTTGGTCTTTGACTAGAGAGATGAACAGATGTGGAATAGAAACAGAGGAAAACAGATATCCCTGATACCTTCAATGAACTTGGTCTCAAGACTTGCAGTCTACCCTTAACCCCATTTATTGGAACTATCACCACCATACAGCATGGCTTTCATCTTCAGCGTCAACAAAATAAATAAAGGCATATAGGCAACATAAAGGTCAAACTCCTTTTCAGCTGAACCAAATATCATCACATTTTCAAGCTATCCCTGGTGGATAGATTCGGACCTGCAACCCATTTGTTATTTAGAAACGTCACCAATGCGTGCTTTTGTTCCATGAAAAATGCAGCTTTACTCAGTTATATGTATTTTAAACGTAAATAGCAAAACAGTCGCACATAGTCAAACTATTATCCAGTTTAACCACTGATCAGCATTCTCACCAGGAGGTTTCTGTCACAGCTGATGCAAATTGAATCAATATATGCAAAATTAGCTCAAACCTATGATTTTGACCAATAATTGATGGAAAATATGACAGAAACTTTACATGCCGCTAAGGTTTGTGCTTTGAATAGTCTTTAGTATAAACAATAAACAAGAGTTCATCTAACTTTAACTTTATCTCAACTAACAGAAAAAATACTCTTATTATTCTAATGTTCGACATTGTTTCATTTGGTGATGAATGGTCTTCATTTGTATCGAGCTTTATCACCAAGGACTCAAAAAAAAAAAACCTTCAGTCCACATTCAGTCATTTGCCCACTCACAAAGGCTATTTACACGCTGAAGGTGATGGTAGCCACAGCTGTCTTGGGGCAGACTGACAGAAGCAAGGTGGCCATGCAATCGGCAGGACCAGGCCCTCCGACCACCCTGCCGGTGGAGGCAGATGAAAAGTCTAACCCAATGACTGAGACAGATAGAGCAGAAGTTTGAACTGGCAACCGGACAAACACTCAGCTCCTGAGCCACCACAATTTATATTTTTATTTTATTTCATAAAGCACTTAAACATAGCATTAAGAATTGTTTAATAAGTTGTAAAAATGAATGAACACTGCAAGTTTGTGTACAACCTTTGGACTTATACTGAACGCTGCAGATTTGATTCAAATGAGTGATTAGCAGTTCCTGCAGAACCCAATGAAGGCTGAGGTAGTAGTAGTTAGAATCAGGTGTGTCTGAGCAGGAACATATTGAAAACATTACTTGTCCATTAGCACTACAAGGCTATTTGTTTATGTGTGCTTCGTATGAGGTGTGGCTTTCAGCTCCTTCCTGTAGAGGTGGTGGGGGAGTCGGGCTGGGAGCTATAGCTGTTTCTACTTCTCTTCTTGATGACATAACCCAGCTTTAACATGTATGAATGCATTTACTTCATATCACCTGAAGCTATACAGCAGTAAGCAATGCTTACCTAAGTCAGTCAACATTTTAAGAAGAAACAATTTTTTATTCTAGCGCCTCTCAAGATAAAAATCATGAAGCGCTTCTAAATGCTGTTAAAACATCTCAGCCATCATAAGTCAGCTATCAATTGTGTTGTAGAAAAAATAGGGACAAGTGGTGATATGCAGATTTTATTACCTGAGTTGGGTTGACCGTGCTTGCCGGGCCTTGCTGACTCCAAACCGTCTGTAGACTGAACCTCCAACAGGTATGAGCTCTTGGTCTCTCGGTCAAACACAGCTTGGGTGTAGATAAAACCTAGCTCTGGGTCAATACGGAAATACTGATGGTCCCCACTGCGATCCTCCAGCAAGGAGTAAGAAATCTGAGACAAAGAAAGGAATGCAAAACTTCATCTATAAGACAGATCATATCCGTAAGTTCACTTCTATGAAAGCCTGTGGATGTGTGTGTGCAGTAAACATTTAAAATGTGAATTTGACTTGGTTTTCACCTTGCCATTAAGACCCAAATCAAGGTCATTGGCTGAAACCTGGAAAACCATAGTTCCTGATTCTGCTCCTTCAGTGACTGAAGCCTCATAAATGGAGGAAGTGAAAAATGGGACGTTGTCGTTTACATCTGAGAACAGAAAAGGAAAATAAAGGTGTGTTTAGAACATGTCATCCAAACTACAACTTCAGTTTAACTGAACTTCAGGGTTAAAGGTCATATTTATTCGGATTTATACAGTTTCTATCAAAGCTTATGAATTTATGTGAACAAGTGTATTATCAACATGGGAGAATTAAATATGTAAAGCCAAAAACAATACTTTAAATGATAAAGATAAATTGTTCATAATCCAAGCCCCTCCCCGTATGTTGGGATTTAAACAAGAGCTACCCTACGCCTTCAGGTTGCGGAACGATTTCTTAGTTTGTGCCTACGCACCAGATGATTGGAGTTTACAATGGAGCTCTTTTACCCTTTCTATGGTGCTTGAGGGTTCATGGGAGTTTGCCCAACCAGTCCACGTGTGTTTTGTGGATGTGGAGAAGGCCTATGACTGTGTCCCCAGGTTGTGTGGCGAGTGGCCCTTTGTTATGGGCCATTCAGTCCCTGTACCAAGATCGTCTGAGTCTGGTCTGCTTTGATGGCAGTAAGTCAGACCTGTTCCCTGTGAGCATTGGATTCCACCAGAGCTGCCCTTTGTCTTCAGTTCTGTTCATTATGTTAATGGAAAGAATTGCTAGGTACACCTGTGAGTTTGGTAGAAGGAGGATTTTCTTAGCCTGGCAAGCCATCCTATATATGTGTATATATAGTCTGGCCACGAACCATTGACGGCTCTCAGTCGTGAGGTGAGATCTACGGTTGTCTTTCAAAATGTCAGCACGCAATTGGATAGCGCTAGGACCAGTCAGAGTAACGAACAACGTGACGTAATCACAGCGATGGAAAAGCGGGACCCACTAATGGCGTCAATGATTTCTGTCGTTTTTGTATAAAAACATGTGAATATCAGGTGTACTGGGACATTGCACTACTTTGTTTGATAAAAATAAGAAGCCGTTAAGTATATCAGACAGACTTACGCACGTTGGAGTCTAAATAATCCAATGTTGATGACAAAGCCGTTTCAAAAGAACGTGGCTCCGGCGCTGTCGCCATGTTGCTTGGGTTCGCGGCCGCAGCGCTGACGTCATCGGCTACTCCCGCTCTGTGATTGGCCCACAATATAGAGCGCTGTGATTGGCCCAACCAAAACTATAGCGAGTTGTGATTGGACAGCCACAGCAGTGGTTTGGGCTGCGAGGATTCCAATGAAGCGTGCCTAGACCAAACTCTGCAAAGCAAGAATTTGGTCTAGTTCACTAGGCTAGGATTTTCTATCATTTCTGCATTTTTTAGATTCTCTTCTTTTTTTTGCATTTATATTGTAATTTTTTAAATGGTGATGATGACGATTACTATTACCCATTTAATCGTTTGCATTTACTTGTGAAGCGCCTTTTGATTTTTTATCTTGAAAAGTGCTACAATGTATTCTGGCTTTTGCAGATCATCATCATCATCATCATCATCATCATCTTCATCATCATCATCTTTATTTATTATAGTGCTTTAAAACAACCAGGGATCATCCAAAGCACTGAATACCTTATAGACAGTAAAAACAAAAAACATTAAGACAGGTTAAGACAAGCATTAGCTTGAGTTTCTCTCATAGGCTGGCCAATCTCAGCCTTAGAGATAGAGCCAAGCAGTAGAGCCGCTGCTCCTTCACAATAAGAGGAACCATCTGAGGTGGTTCGGGTATTGCCCCCTCAAAGCCTTTCCAGGGAAGATGTTTTAGGCATGTCTGGCTGACAGTAGGACCCCGGGTCGACCCAGGACACACTGGAGGGAGTAAATCTCCATGCTTTCCAGGGAACGCTTTGGGGTCCCACGGGGGAAGCTGGTGGAGGTTTGCTGGGGAGAGGACAGTTTGGGTCTCTCTGCTGGAGTATCAACCCCTGCAACCCAGACCCGGATAGGTGGAAAACAAAAGAAAAATGGATAGACAAATATCTGCCTTTTTAAAGTTAAAGTCCCATATTAGTCATCATCACATGCTGGTGAAATTACATCTCTGCATTTGACCCATCCCTGTGGGGAGCAGTGAGCTGCAGCAGTGGCTGAGCTTGGGAACTATTTGGTGGTTTACTTTCATGAACTTAAATTTAGGACAGTAAAACTTTTGTGAACTCTAAACAAGTCTTCCCTTTTATTATCTCTGGTAAACGTGTCTACTAAATAAACCAATATAGCCAGAACATCTCGATAAAAAGAAGCACACATCTGTTGCTGGTGCTTCATTAGTTTCCAGAACCACTCAGTCTGGGTCATGATGTTTCCAGGTTCAGTGAGCATTGTGACAACACCCAGATCTGGAATTAGGCCAAACAGCAAAGAGCATAAAATGTCCCAATTTTAAATCAGCTGACTTCAACTGAAGCAAAGAAAAGACTGTTATGTGTTACAAATGGTTAAAGCTAGCTGTAATAAAGACCAATGGGACACAGCATGAAAAAACTCAGTCACATTTTAACAAGGCTGCTTTAAATCCAAATGTATTAGAGAATTGACTCAAAAAGTGCAAAAGATAAACTCTAATGTGGCTCCATGTGCCTTTTTATCCTCCCTGTCTTCTGAGCAAATGTCTTAATCTATGAATAAAAAATTGGGTCTTAAATCCATTACAGACCTCCCTCCTCCCCACTTCTGAACTGCCTTTGGAGAAGTCAGAGTTTTCATACTAAGACAGAAAAGGAGGGCGGACTAAATGAGAAAAGGAAGTCAGAAGAGGGACACTGAGCCAAGAGGGGGTCTGTGAGAATTAATTATTTCTCACTGACTTTAGTATAAATTTGATGGAATGGGGTTTGTATGAGGATGAGGATCATGTGTCCATGATGCAATAGACATGCATGCAGAGAAATCTGGGTCATTTGGAGAAAAAGAAAGGTCAAAGACAGCAACTTAAACTGTGATGAGAACAATGTAACCCCGGTTACTGTCGGGAAACTACCTGAACACAATCATACAGTGTCAATGTGTAGTTTTTACCGTTAATCTCTGGAAATATCCATCAAAATGTTGTTTAAAATTAATAAAATAATGTCCAGTTGTTGAAAAATATTGGCGGCTTCATAACATAAAACCATAAAAATTGGGTCTAAAATACATAGGTCTATAGTCTCTGGTGGACGCCATATTAGACGCCATTGTTTCCTTCTACGTGAACCGGCTAGTGGTCCTGCGCCTGCCGATGACATCACACTAGATGATTGGCTGGACGTACGACTTACAGAAGTTACGTTACCATGTTCAAAAACATTTAGGCGGTACGAAACATGAATTTAATAACAAAACTGCTAAACTCTTTCCAAAACCTATGTGAAAGAACAGAATCAAAAAAGAGATGCAATATATATTAGCCAAGTGGTATTGCCGTAGTGTGACGTCATCGGCAGGCGCAGGACCCCGAGCAGATCCGGAACCTACACCGCCAGAAAACTAGCATCGGCATTGCATTCTCTCGATGGAATTAATTAAGTACTATGAAAATCTGAGGAGTCACACCGAGGTCGCATGCTTTCTCGACAGGTAACAACATTTACCATAATGTTTTTTTTTTTTAACTATAGACATGGTGTAAAAGTATGTTGACATGTTTGTACTGCCCCCTATTGCCAGGAAACTACACACTGGCACTTTAAGCACAGGGAATTGACTGACTCACTTTTTACTAATTTTTCCCAATATAATAAATACTTTTTTAGTTTAACACTCATGACTAAATTGTTATTACATTCATGTTTGTCTGTGTTTCTTAGCTTAGATGTATTTTACTTTTTTTATTTTTTAACTATGCTTGTTTTTTGTTGTTTTTAACTGTTCAGCTCTTTGGTCGACAGTGTTGTGTAAAAAGTGCTAAATAAATAAATGTGGATTGGATTTTAATAATTACATCAAACATTCATGTCATTTTAGACTCTTAATCCATGATACTCTGATAATCCCACGGGAGGCCATGCATGCTGCTAATTTTACTGCAAATAACTCCAGAATTCACTTAGAAACTGTATGATGTGGAACTAATTGTGATGCTGAGATTTACAAAATAGTGTTTACATGACTTGATTTTAAACTGGAGTTGTTATGAGTAGAAACACACCATTATCTATTCATATTGTCAGCTCCACCTAAGTCATGTCTAGGTGTTTCTGTTATTTTGTGGTAAAGAGAAAGAAAACAGTTCTCGGAACAGTTGTAAATGTAGTTTTTCAGGAAAGTCATTTATTCCTCGTCTAATAAAACCCAAGAGCAATCGTGCATTTTAAAACTAATGTATTTCTGTGTGTAACAGCAGTGTTTGATGAACCTCACCTTCAGTCAGACTTGTAACTGATTTTATGTGTTATAATTTTGTCTGCATGCGTTTGTAATTTCGACACCTTGTGCAATAAAAACCTCGAGCACCTCTGTAAATGTTGGTGCCTCTTCTGTGGAAGTTTGAACTTCTTGAACTGAGGATGATACAATATGGTTAAACCTGCTAGATGAGAAGAAAGTGAAATATATAAATAAGAACATTCACAAATAAACTTACCAGTGACGTTGACATAGACGGTTGTGAAGGCAGCCAAAGGAACAGCAGCAACATTCTGAGCTCGAACTCGCAGAATGAAATTTCTGGTGGTCTCGTAGTCCAGGGGCTCTGCAACCAGAATGGAGGCCGACCCGTCCTCTCGGTTCGGGGTCAAGTAGAAGCGAACAGGCATGTTGGTCTCTGGGACCATTCCATCCTCCAAATTGTAAGTTACTCTTGGATCTCCAAGAGGGGAGGTGGCTTTGATGGTCTTTTTGAAACAAACACAGAAAATAACAAGAAAGATCAGCCTTTGATATTGTAAGAGAGATTTTTTGAACAGTATTAAAGAAAGAGTGCATAGACATTTCATTTGTTTCTATTTATTTTGTAATAAAATCACAACCACAGCTTTGGATTATGTCCCAGGTGATTTCAGTTGAGTACGTTTTGGATTGGTCCCATTCTCCCAGCAGAAGTACTTGGATGTTTTGTTTATCTGATCTAGTTGAACTTCATGCGTCTCTAAAAATCATTTTCTGTAGGCTTTCAATGACTTTGCCTTCAGTTCCTCTGTGATTTTTCCATCCAGCCTTCACATACTTTCATTTGAAAATTGGAAACTCAGTTTTGTGAAACTTAAAAGATGTGACATAGTTAAAATATTAAAAATATCTGCATGTGGAAGCAGGCATTTTGTATTATAAAGAGGTTTTGAGCTAGCTGATGTTAATTCAGATATTTTGAGATTTAAAAAAAAATGTTGGTTATCATTTTATGCTCTGGGCAGACTAACAGAATCACTCAAAATAAAAGAATAAATGGCATTAATTTGCCTTTGACAGAATCTCTTCATGTTTCCAAGGAAAATTCAGAGCTGTAAGAATGTTCAACACCAGCTGTGACCCTCTGGACAAAAAGAGATGCTTCTAAGCAACAACTGGAGTGAGGAAAACAGTTAAACTAATCCATCGAAACAGAAAAGGCAAGGTTTTACAGCCCATAATAATGAACACTAAAGTATCAGCAAGCCTCAAACCATTTTACAGAACAGCAGCTAACTGATGTCTTGTGAGATCAGAGATACAAAAATGTCTTAATATTCTTTTCTCTCTTAAACATCTAGAGATAGAGACTAGTCAACAGATGGAGCCAGTTTAAAAAAAATCCACCATGGGATTTGAGCTAGCTTGTAGGTGACCTAAATGTACTCATTCAACCTGGAAAAAAACCAATCACAGAACACCTCGTGAAGCACGGATACCTGATGAACATTTCTGAATGTATCTGGGACATAAAAACCTCAAACGTCCACAACTGAGAAGGTACAAACAACTAGGAGTCTTTGTATCCTTCCATAACAGTGGAATCAACACAGAACTGCCATCTCGATTAATATATCCATGGGGACCATGCTGCTTCTTCCTCTGTTTATCGGCATCTCTCCCAAACGCAGTAAAGCCCACACATTCCCATATATTCCTCTGGCTTCACCACCACCATTTGAGTTCAAATATTCATCAGCCACTCTAATGGACTTTAAAGCTTTCATGAGAGCCTTAGAAACACTGTTAAGTGTCTTCATGGTGTGAAAGAGGCACTGAGGAATGGAGCACACTGAACTAACCAGAGTTCTTGTGAACATTTAGATGTGTTTCCTAAACCTGTAGCCACCACATCCACCCACATGCTGATTAGGAATGACAGAAATGTTGAAAACAGCATCAGAGCAACAATTTTATAAAAAGTAAAACAGGCTGCTTCTTTTTTCTTAAGATTGGGAACATGAACACAGGTGAGTCACATGAAAACAGCTCTATGCCATTTCATGTGCCAGTCAACATACCACAATGGGTGTGTCTCGAACAGTGTTTTCTGGTATCACCATGCTGTAAGTGTCGTTCTCCCACTGTGGGGGCTGGTTCTTCACGTTGGTGATGGTGACAGCCAGCTCCACCGAACTGCTCCTGTTTCCTCCGTCTGTAGCAACAATTTCCCTGGAGATGTAGCTTCTCTGTGGAAGATGAAGAGCAGAACAGGGAAGAGGAGGAGGCTTGATGTGCTCTTAAGTTAATTACAGAATACAGGATCATTTAAATCACACAGATTGCGGTAAGCACTTCTGACTTTTTTATTTTCTATGAGATTGGGTGAAAGTGACAGTTGAGTCAATCTGAGTAAACAAATATATTAATAGATAACTGAATAAGTTGAAAAGCTTCAGTCACAGTGAAGCAAAAAGCTTAAAATAGCTTTACCTTGCAGAAATGCTGGAAATGGTGTTTTCTAAAGGTAGTTCAAAGGTATTTGCACAAAATCTAAAAATTCAGAACCTTTTAAGGGTTTAAAATTCTTAAGTGAAAACTGTGTTTTCACAGAGTTAGAGGTCATTCTTTCAAGATGTGCTAAAGAGTTAGTGTTTTAATCCCTGCTTCTAGACATTAGGCCTCAGGTACATTCACATTGCCAAAGGCTGAAGTACTTTAACTTAGCAGGTGATGCAGCAAAAGCTCCTCAGACACTCAGAAATGAAGCCTCAACGAATTGATAACTCGGGAATTTACTTATTTCCTCACGGCAGCGATTCAGAATCTCTCCAACAAAATCCAAATTGGTGCTTCAACCAAAGGGTGCTGGATGACATTGATTATAAAGGCAAAGTGAGGTCATTATAAGCTAATTAAAAGTAGTTCTACAACCAAGCTCACACTCACAAGTTAAAACACTTATAGAGAGGAAAGAAGTTTTAAGAGACATGGACTGAGGCATTTTCTGTTGGATGAACTATAGCTTTGGTTCCATTGAGGGGTATGGGATGGGTCGGAGTGGGTCAGGATGCTATTTTAGCTGTTGTAAAAGCGGGCCATACAACCGACTCGGATGATTCATGGGCTCCCTTCAGTTGCCGGTCCATAGGACAGTGAAGCGTTATGGCTAGGGTGGGGCGGCCAGTGTCACAAAACTTAGTCTACTGATTGGAGAATAGAAAAACATGACTGCTTGCGACCAGTAAAATAAACACCACAGTTATATTGTTTGTATACACCAGGGGTAGGCAATCCTGGTCCTGGAGTGCCGCTATCCAACATGTTTCAGTTTTTTCCCTGATCCAAGACACTGATTTTAATCAGTAGGTGATGGCTTCTGCAGATCTTGATGACTTGGTGAACAGGTGAATCAACCTTTCTATTAGGTGTGTTGGAGCTAAATCATGCTGGATAGCGGCACTCCAGGTCCAGGATTGCCTACCCCTGGTATACACGCACGTTGTGTTGGCAAGCTTTGGTTGGCTTTAGAAAAAAACATTAGTTACTGCACTGGTATTACATGACAAAACACTCTTAAGTTTAACTCGCCTGCCAAGGGAGAGTCCAACTGGTGATTGAAACAATATCTTGAAATCAGCAACCCATACCAGACCACGACGACCCGTAAAAAAACTCTCAAATCCTGCACTGGTGAAGTACAAATGTATCTCATAATAGGTAAAATATCATGTTAGAAATTATTTTATTTTTTGTGGTGTTTAATATAAACAAGCCACCATTTTCTAGTTGAATGTTGTGTTTAGAATTTTCCAGAGCTTTAAAAGTGGAACCTGAAAAACACCCTGTACATTTGTTGCCCATAGATGGAAACATCCCATTTTGTTTTCAAGCATCTTATAATTTCTTGACTAGTAAAGCAGAGCTGCTTTAGGATTTAAAGAGACAAACAAAAGGCATCCAGCAATCTTTGAATTTCTTTTTTACATAAATGACTTACACATTTGTCACATGGAAATGCTGTACTGAAAAAAACAACAACCTACATAATAAAAGAATTTCAGTTAGACCAGTGAGATGTCCAGTGTGTACCTGTGAGATGGGCTGGTTGACGTACACCCAGCCTGTTAGTGGGCTGACCCTGAGGTACTCGGGCTGTTCACTGGACATGCTGTATGTAATGGCTGCATTGGTTCCAAAATCATCATCATGAGCCGCCACCCGCAGGAAACTAGTTCCAATCATAGTATCCTCACGAAGGAAGTCTGTGGAAAAACAGATAGTTGTGGGCATGCTTAAAACCTCACCAGTTCTGTAAGGCTGTCCTATTTACTATTTTTTTCTTTTTATTATTTCAGTACACAAAACAGTATGTATGCTATTGAAAAAAACAGCAACAGAAAAATAAAAACTTACAAGTTAGACATTCAGATTCAGCACCGATAAAGTAATTTCACAGTTACCCCAATGAAATGAAGACTTATATTTTTTCAAAATGTTTTCCTATGTTTTCATTTTGACTTTTTATCACCAGTTGACAGCTCTGCCCCTCTCTTCACCTGAGTGTCCAAGACATGCGGCCACAGATGAAATAACAACAATCGTTCATCAAACTGCGGCCTAAGGTATCCTGGTGCCAAGAGCACATATGACCTTTATGCTTGAACATGGTGTTCATTATGGACAATCCTTGATGAGCAAAAAAGTCCAATAACAAAATGCCACTTGGATTCAGATCAGGTGGGCCATTCCTCCCAACCACACCTCTCCAGCTCTCACTGTCATTGCCCATGTGGGCATTGAAGTCCCCCAGGAGGACGAGGGAGTCACCAGAAAGCGTGCTCTCCAGTACCGCCTCCAGGGACTTCCAAAAGGGTGGGTAGTCTGATCTGCAGTTTGGTGCATAAGCACAAACCACAGTCAAGACCCATCCCCCCACACATAAGCAGAGGGAGGCTATCTCGTTCACCAGGGTAAACACCAACGTACAGGCACCAAGATGGGGGGCAACAAGTATGCCCACCCCTGCTCGGCGCCTCTCAGTGGGGGCAACTTCAGAGTGCTATAAAATCCAACCCCTCTCAAGGAAACCAGTTCTAGAGCCATGCGTTGAGGTGAATCAGACTATATGTAGTCGGAACCTCTCAACCTCACACACTGACTCTGGCTCTTTCCCCACCAGGGAGGTGACATTCCACATACCAAGAACTAGCTTTTGTAGTAGTCAGACTGCCAAGGTCCGTGCCTTCGGCTACCACCCAACACACAATGCACCCGACCCCTTTGGTCCCTCCCACAAGTGGTGCGCTCATGGAAAGGGGGACCCACGTCTCCTCTTCCGGCTAAGCCCAGCCAAGCTCCATGGGTGAAAGCCCAGCCACCAAGCATTCGCCAACGTGCCCCACCTCCAGGCCTGGCTTCAGAGGGGGGACCCTGATGACCCAGCGACTAGAGACTTAGATGTGTGGGGTGTCAGCTGCTGGTAGAGACTATCGTGCCTCTGGTGATTAGTCATAGTGAACCCTAAAACATCTGGATTGTCTTTTACTGCAAACTTAGAGGAAAGAGGTGACAGGTGAGGACCCCCACCATCCCATGGATGGGTGGCATCAATTCCCTCATTTTCCTAAGAAACTTTAATGTCCATGTGGGCAATGATGGAGTCACTTAGATGGGCATAACTAAAAGGAACAGCCTCACTAATCTGAATTTGAGGGGTGTTTTGTTATGGACCTCTTAGGTAAAAATGGGCTATGACTGAATAATCCTTCAAGGAATGAGTCAGTTCTGTCAACACATAAAAAATATTTACCAAGGAAAAATAATGAATGACCTTCAGAAAGCTTGATATCACATTAAAAAAGGAAATGTGGATCATTGAAAGCAAGTTACAGAAAAAAATGGGTGTTTAAAACTTCTTAAACTTACGATGAGTGTTTTGAATTATTTTACTTACATTCATATCGGATGTTCTCAAATTTGGGGCTGTTGTCGTTCTGGTCCAGAATGAGAATGTTGAGCTGACAAATGCCAATCAGAGGGTCTGCTGCCTGGTCTGTGGCGGTCACTGTCACTGCAAACTCCCGCTGGCGTTCACGATCAAATTTCCTGGCCGTCACAATTATTCCTGGAAACATATGAGATGATAAACCAAACAGACAGCCAAACCAGATCAGACCATGTTCTGACTGAAACACTATTTTTGAATTCTTGACGATGTTCTCACCTAAATGATATTAAACCTTACTGAGGATGTAATGAAATCTACATAACTCTAGCTTTTGTAACACATGCGTTACTCACATGTGTGCAGTTTTCAATATACTACTAAAACCAGGTCTTGATGGTAATAGTGATAATGGGCTAATCAGAAGATAGGATCAACACATGGAGTAAGTGACACAGGAACGGAGATTAAGTCAACTGAGTTTGAAAAGGTACCAAATGTATTACATGCAGTTTGACAACGAAATTCACATCATATAGAAGACGAAAACCAAAAACACATGGATATGGCCATCTAAATCCAGGTGATAGGCATGTCTTACATCATCGTCATTCATATGAATAAATGCATACTGAGTTCTACTAGAAATGTATTTCCAGTCGAATGTTCAACAGTTATGTACATAACTCTGATCTCTTGGCTTAGACCAAGCCACGTGATAAGGCGACGTCAGAACCGCAAAGGCCAAATTATTGGGAACAGGGAGAGAGGGAAAACGAAACCAAACTCTACGATTGACATCAGGGTTACACTTTAATTTAGCATATCCCTTTCCACTGACTGGTTCTTAGCAACTCAATATATTTTATTGTATCAAACATTACAGATATGCCAAAACAACATAACAATCCATGATAAAGGTGTGTTTGTGTGTTTTAGTACCGGTATCAGGGTGGATACTGAATGCAGGCACAGTAGAGTCTTTATGCATGAAGCCATAAGTAACCCTGCCATTGGAGCCTTCGTCTGCATCCACAGCATGAACCTGCAGGACAAACGTGCCTGCCGGCTGGTTCTCCAGGACTGATGTGCTCTCCCGGTACTGTTGACACTGAGGATCATGGGAAAGGAACAGAGAGGACAGGTGGGAGGAAGAGTAGATAACAGGAGTGTAAGAAAAGAGAAACTAGATCAATACCCTTTTCTGTCAGAACAGAAAGGAGACACAGGGGTTTGATATAAAGCAGGTTTAGGAAAACCCCTTTGACAACAGAGCTGAATGTGTGAGATGAAAAGTGATGAGATGATGAAGGAAGCGAATGAATAGCCTGAACCTACATGGTTTCCTTTCTAGGAGTGCTGGTGTGTAACTATTAAAATATACAATAATAATTCAGACTTAGAATATTTATTCATAGTTGTTCTATTTCACAAATAGAGCTAGTGCGTATAAATGGGACAGTCTTGTCATAGTTCCCATAGTTTTGTCTTCCATTGCACCAGAGATCAGAAAGAAATTTCCAAACTCCAAATAAGTTTCATTATGTTTGATGTGGACAATTATCAATATTTGAAGGCAGAATTTTTTTGGATTTTACATAATTTACACAACATAAAACAAAACTAAAGGGCCTCAATTTGCTGTCAGCTAAAACATCTTTACATTTGAAAATGTTCTTGCTTCAACTTACAGATGTTCTACAGTAGATGGTTCCTAAAAACATCTGCTTCATATCTTTACCACATTTGTGTGGGATCAAATTTATTATTGGGTCTAAAAAAAACATACTTCTGGATTTTGTCCTGCCTGATTTTACTTGATGTTCATGAACTTATCTTCAACTGGTAGTTCGTATCATTATAATGACTTCAAATTCCAACAAGATGACACACTTTGAGGATGGCATTCCTGCATTCATAAAAAAAGCACAAGTGGCACAACAAATAGAAGACTGGGCTCTAATGGATGACTACTAAGGTGACAACATCTATGCATTTCTAACAGATACATTCAGAGGAACAGTAGGCAAAGTCTGGGAGAGCTGCATATTTAAAATCATACATCATTGTGAGAAAAAGACATTTCTGTAAATTCAGCAGCTACACAGTGGACATCAGGTCATTTGACCCTGCTACATGAGTTAGTAGTGATGAAGACGTTTCTGTACACGGGTTGGGAAGCGGTAACGTTGTTTAAGTATTTCTTCTCCTGAGATGTGCATACAAGTACGTTCACATCTCCATCATTCTAATTTATCAGGTTATTTGAACACTAATAAGGGATGGTTCTATTAAAGGTTGAATATGGAACACGAACACCAAAGCGACATCTAGTGTGTGGAGGTTGTAGTTGCAACAACAGCTTACCTATCCATGAGAAAATTTGTCATTTTCACATGTGATTTGATGCCGTGAAAATGTTTTATTTGGGTCCATCTGTTGTAGGCTTCACCTAAACTCACTCTGGTTTTAGATCTTTTATGATCACTCTTCTTCTGAGAAGGATAACGACACCTTCTGGGCTCAGAAGCAGCTGCTTGACAGTACCAGCCTCGCTGTGCGGAGTGGACTGTTTAACAACCCTGAATGGTGCCCTCTATTGGCTGGTAGATGTAAACATGTCGTGCCCATCAAAATACATATATGATTATTGTTTAATTAAAATATAGCTTTTAAAGGAAATACTGTACCTTCATTCTGCACACCTCTAAACTCCCCGTGGAGGTATTCTTTTGTTTTTTAAAAATAGCTTTTAATAAATTGTTCCATATTCAACCTTTAACTGACTGATCTGACTCTTTACAATGAGTCCTGCTTCATGTGTGAATAAAGATGACTCTTAAAGGTTCCTAAAATGAAATGACATTGATTTGTCACTTTTCAGCTGTTTTGGTGCTTTAAGAGCTCATTTAAAACATCACAACAACAGAAAAGTGACCCTGTAATGGTATGGTATCAATGATTTTTGTGCCAACTATGAAACTGAACTTTACTGGTTTGAACTTGACTATTGCTTTAGCACAGCACCTGGTTTAATTTGGTCAAATGGGAATAAGGCAGATGAATTCAGTTCTTTTAGTTCTTGATATGATGCAAGGCAGCTCATCCATGTTTGATTTCTTGAGGATTTGATCAATCACTCCACTTGTCAGGAATATAAAATACAGCTTTATTCTTTTTGTTTCTGCTCTACCTGTCGTTCACAGAGCCTCTCCACAGTGCAGCTCACATTTTATCATCTTTCTCTTTGACTTCTTTTTGTGTCTTACTGAAGTATTTGTGCTCCACAGACTCTGAGAAGAGAGTTAGTCGTTCCATACCGCTTTTCACACCTCCCCTTCACACCTCTCTTTTTAAAATCCTCTCATGCTTCCCTTACTTCTTCTCTTTATAGCTTCCACAGCCTTTGACATAAGTACTTTTAATATTGATTTAGTCTTCCTGTAGCTTAATAAGTGAGTTGGGTGAAGTTTTACTAGCTTAGAAGCAGATACGCTGTTACCCAGAAGTCACACGGAGTGCAATGTGCTAAAAATGGTAATTTGATGTGAAAAACAAATGTTCACAGGTTCTCCAGAGCAAACACTCTGCATGAAAATCGACACATAATCTAAACAAAGGAAATGCAATGACCAGTTTAATGTCATTTTCAACAGTTGAGTGTTAAAAAATAATACTTACGACTACGACAATAGAACTAAAAGGACAATGACAATAAGG
Source organism: Aphyosemion australe (assembly GCA_006937985.1). Classification (NCBI taxonomy): domain Eukaryota; kingdom Metazoa; phylum Chordata; class Actinopteri; order Cyprinodontiformes; family Nothobranchiidae; genus Aphyosemion; species Aphyosemion australe. The sequence goes on along the minus strand of SSNS01000292.1, from coordinate 427,736 downwards.
ACACTGGGTTGCTGTGCAGGCGAAGAGGGAAAGTTCCACCTCCAGCGTGAGTTGACCGAATTGGAAAAACCCAAAAGTTTGACTCTGCACTGCCTAACTCACAGATTTCACCCCTGGGTTTCTCTGGGGGATGCATGTGGACAACAGAAGGGTGAGACACACCTTTGACTAAGGAGGACTGATCTCTTTCTTCGTTCATCAAAACAAAAGGAACAAGTTGAAGTATTATCAATACATTAGGATTAGTTTTTGGCCTTTCTTCAGATATAGAAATCTTTTAATCAGAGCCCAAGGTCACAGCCCTCAGAGATTAGGGTGAGTTAGATTCAGAGGGTTTTCATCTGTTTAATCTATTGCTGGATGCTTGTTGGTACATCACTGCCTCAGCTATATGCTTTGCTAAAATAAAATATCAAAATAGACAATGGTTGTGGACATCAGTTTATGACTGGTTTTAATGAGTGTAAAATACTAGGAGACAAGTGTGACACATCAAAAATTAGGAGGATTTTACAGGTTGCTTTAATCCAAAAAAAAAAAAAAAAACAAACAAAACAAGTTAAAACATTATCCTTGAAGCTAGTTTTCCAAGCTTCTAAAGCCATCCCACTGCCAGGATCAGAAGGGATCTGTCATAAATGGAAGTGACCGAGACGCACCAAGCGTCCTCACGGGCTACTGAGTCGATCTGGGTCTTGGAGCTGAGAGGATAAGACTTCCAGAATAAGAGAGACAAATCTGGGTGAGTCTCCTCACACACCAGCCTGAAAACCTTTGGTGGAAACCTGGGTGGGCTCCACACCCCTCAGGCCAGGAGGAACACACCCTTTAAACGGAGGGATGGAAGGAGTGATTCCTGAGTCAGGCGGGATAGCTTCCAGAATCCACGACAACACAACAACACACACACAGACACACACGCACTAGCAAAGATGGCAGAACAGGGGCAAAACACACAGGTGTGATACATGTGCTAAAATATGTCTCCATAATTTATTTAGTCTTTTATGTGTATTAAACAAAATTCTGACTTTTACTAAATATGACTTTGATGTAGTTCTCCTAAATGGAGCCAACTTTTTGCATGAGATTTAATTGTTATTCTATTGTAATAAAAGTATTTTTGATATCTTTAACTCTCATTGGTTTTAATCACAACTAAAGCCTAAAAGCTTGGAAAGATTTTGATGAAGTGAACCAAGCTCAGAATATGCAATCCAGTGTTAGCCTAGAAATCTAGACAGACCGTAGCAGAAGCAAAAGGGTTTTGGTTTGCAGGTCGGTCTAGCCACGCTCCATTAGAGCCTCAGCAGAGCCGAGCAGTCTCTATCGGTTTGGTGTGACTGTGTCATGATTCCTGCCTTCCAGCCATCCTTCTGACACCGCACCATACTTAGGACTCCACTTCCCAGCATTCCCCACACCGTCACGCACCTCTCCACGTCATCACGTCCACACTATTTCAGGAAGTCTTCTCGGCAACTCCAGCCCTGGCTCATCGTTTCTATGTCCGTAGCCCTGGCGTTCCCGTTTCGTCTCGAATCTAACGGCGCCTCGCTTAGTAGCGTTTTTCAGTTCTACCTTAACTTTTATTTCTCCAGCGCATCGGCTCCGCGGGTCACGCCGTGCGCCCAGAGCTTCCGGCGCTCACCTCACGCTTTAGCTTACTAGCCCCTTGGCTCAGATCCACGCCAGCCGGCTACAGCTTTCAACCGTTCCAGTCGTCATGGCTCCACACTCACGCCAGACGATCCAGAGCTCCTACGCTCACCTCATCCATCTGCATTCAAACAGTAAGCCTGTTTTTTCCTTTCTGGAACACCGCCACGTCCTCGTTTCACTTCGAGGTTCGTGTCGGTGCTCCTATAATAAACTGCGTGTTAGACGTCACCCAACGCTAGCACTCCCTGCGATTGGGTCTAATCACACGCTACATCCCTCCTCACTGCTCACGCTGTGGAGCTCAGGTGAGGAGCGTGACAGGATGAGCCAGCCTTTTATAGACCCAGCAGAGTGCAAGCTACCACGCGCCTCGGTGCGCCATTGGCGTGCTGTTTTTAGCTACTGCTAGCACAACAGGTCTTAGTTCGAGACAGGCCCCACTTTGGCCTCCTTCACTTCAGTTCCAATTATTTTCTTCAGTCAGTCAGTTGCCTAATCCAGCCAGTCACTGCTACAGTCCAGTCAGTTCAGTCCACTCCAACCCTACCAGCCCTCATCCAAGCTCCGGCTCCCCGCCGCCAGAGAGACCCCTGCTGGGCTACCTAAGAGAGGAGAGACCCAGTTGAGCCGTCTAGGCGGGGATCCAAGCTCTGCAAAGTCCCAACCAGTCTGACCACCCTATTTTTCCAGGGCCCAGAGTTGTGCCGCCTGATAGAGAGGCCCCTGCTCTGTTGCCCTCATACCGGTTCTGCCCACCCGCCGCCAGAGAGACCCCTGCTGGGCCATCCACAGAAAGAAGGATCCCAGTTGAGCCGTCTAAGGCGGGGGCCCCAGCCTCCCTGACCTTCTTCAACACATTCCTCCAACCAATCACATGTCTGGTCTGTCGCCTGTGCTGCCTGTAGTGGTCCCACCCACTTTCTTTTTACCAAGTCACGTAGCTACAATCCAAGCCACGTGCTTCCAGTCAAGTTTCTCCAGTCAAGTCGAGTTTCTTCAATCCAGCCAAGTCAGGTTTCTTCAACCCAGCCAAGTCAGGTTTCTTCAACCCAGCCAAGTCAGGTTTCTTCAATCCAGCCAAGTCAGGTTTCTTCAACCCAGCCAAGTCAGGTTTCTTCAACCCAGCCAAGTCAGGTTTCTTCAACCCAGCCAAGTCAGGTTTCTTCAACCCAGCCAAGTCAGGTTTCTTCAACCCAGCCAAGTCATGTAGCTTCACTCCAGCCAGTCAGTCATGTAGCTTCATTCCATCCAGTCAGCTTCAGTCCAGTCCAGTAGCTCAATCATGTAGCTTCAGTCCAGTCCAGTAGCTCAATCATGTAGCTTCAGTCCAGTCCAGTAGCTCAATCATGTAGCTTCAGTCCAGTCCAGTAGCTCAATCATGTAGCTTCAGTCCAGTCCAGTAGCTCAATCATGTAGCTTCAGTCCAGTCAGTCATGTAGCTTCAGTCCAGTCAGTCATGTAGCTTCCATCCAGTCCTGTAGCTTCCATCCAGTCAGTCATGTAGCTTCCATCCAGTCCTGTAGCTTCCATCCATCATGTAGCTTCCATCCAGTCCAGTAGCTTCCATCCAGTCCAGTAGCTTCCATCCAGTCCTGTAGCTTCCATCCAGTCAGTCATGTAGCTTCCATCCAGTCCTGTAGCTTCCATCCAGTCATGTAGCTTCCATCCAGTCCAGTAGCTTCCATCCAGTCCAGTAGCTTCCATCCAGTCCAGTAGCTTCCACCCAGTTCATTAGCTTCAATCCAGTCAGTCATGTAGCTTCCAGTCAGTCCAGTAGCTTCACTCCAGTCAAGTGCCTTCAACCCAATCAAGTAGCTTCAAGTCAAGCCACTTCGATCAAGTCGAATCACGCCAAATCATGTCAAGTCGCTCCACCTCAGGTCAAGTCGCTCCCAGTCAAGTCGCTCCCAGTCAAGTCGCTCCCAGTCAAGTCAAGTCGCTCCCAGTCGTCGCTCCGATCAAGGTAGCCTCATCACATCACATCAGGTCAAGTCTCTTCCAATCCAGTCCCAATCAGGTCAAAGTCACCTCTATCTCCCTTCAAATCAAATCACTCCCACCTTTCAGCTCCAGTCCCCTTCAACGTAGTCCCTTCAAGTCAAGTCATTTCCAGCCACGTTCCTTTCAACTCCAGTTTTTCCTTCAGTCATGTTCTTTTCCGTCAATTCAGTTCAGCTCTCCTTCAGTCAAGTCCCTCCAGTTTCCTTCAGCTCAACCAGTTCCCGTTCAGCCCCCTAGAGCCCCTTCCTGTCCAGTCATGTCCAGTCTGCTTCAATCAGCTCCAGTCATGCCGAGTCCATCAGTCAGGTCACTTCTGCCAGGGTGTAGTCCCATCCAATCGGATCAGATCTCTCCTGGCCTCTCTGGGTTTTGTGCTCGCCGCCCCCGGACCTCCTAGTCTCACGGTTTTGGGCCGTCCGGAGCCGTCCCTAGGGTGGGGGGTACTGTCATGATTCCTGCCTTCCAGCCATCCTTCTGACACCGCACCATACTTAGGACTCCACTTCCCAGCATTCCCCACACCGTCACGCACCTCTCCACGTCATCACGTCCACACTATTTCAGGAAGTCTTCTCGGCAACTCCAGCGCTGGCTCATCGTTTCTATGTCCGTAGCCCTGGCGTTCCCGTTTCGTCTCGAATCTAACGGCGCCTCGCTTAGTAGCGTTTTTCAGTTCTACCTTAACTTTTATTTCTCCAGCGCATCGGCTCCGCAGGTCACGCCGTGCGCCCAGAGCTTCCGGCGCTCACCTCATGCTTTAGCTTACTAGCCCCTTGGCTCAGATCCACGCCAGCCGGCTACAGCTTTCAACCGTTCCAGTCGTCATGGCTCCACACTCACGCCAGACGATCCAGAGCTCCTACGCTCACCTCATCCATCTGCATCCAAACAGTAAGCCCGTTTTTTCCTTTCTGGAACACCGCCACGTCCTCGTTTCACTTCGAGGTTCGTGTCGGTGCTCCTATAATAAACTGCGTGTTAGACGTCACCCAACGCTAGCACTCCCTGCGATTGGGTCTAATGACACGCTACATCCCTCCTCACTGCTCACGCTGTGGAGCTCAGGTGAGGAGCGTGACAGACTGAGCGAAAAACATTAATATGGTGGCAGTTAGTTTGAAACGGCGTTGGCATCAACAGTGGATATTTTAAACTGAGTCTTCTTTGACAGTGTATGGCAGACTGCCCCGTTCACTGACATTTGTAGCTGTGAAGTCATGTTGTTGTCTAATAGCACGCAGAGAAAAGTTTGAAAGACAACCGTAGATTCTGCCCCAAGGCTAAGATCTGTCTATGGGTCGTGGTCAGAATATATATAGGATGGCTTGCCAGGGTCATCTAGTATGCCATGCATAGTGACACTTTCTTTGTGATTTGGCTGAACGATTTTAGGAACAATTGAATTTTCTGGGAAAAATTTCAATTTTTTCATTTGATTCACTATTTTCTTCAAATCAAGCTTCAACTCAATTTTCACCATGTACAGTAACATCTGTATCCATGACAGAACATGACATATCATTAAAACATTTATTTACTCTCATAGTGCAAGGATGAAAACTAAAAGGAAGAAACATGCATGCAGTTTTCCCAGTGTTGTTTTATTAAGGCAGACCACCTGAACGCTTTTTCTCACAAAAACACCACTGTAACACCAAACACCAACACATTTTACACGTGTTCTTTCATTTACTGTCACTGCGCAAACATTTATGCTGTCAGAAAAAGTGAAATGGGCTTAAAAAGAAGAGAAGTTGCGCTATCCAGTCCAAATAGTGTTATTACGGTAAATACCTTTCCGCTTTTGCAGGAAGTGGGTGAATCAGACTCCATCTGACGCTCACAAATCGTGCTGAGTGAGTGACAGAAAATGAGCGACAGACGACAACATCTGTGAACATATTGGCCGTAGAAGCGCCATGAAAAGAAAATAAAAATGCTGAAAGAAGACAAAATGTACCACTCCTCCTGCTCAAGCATCGGACTGGGCTGCTCCCACTCCTTACTTGCTGCGACCATCGCAAAGCCTCAGAAAAACATTTGATGTGTAAAATGGTTGACTTTGATGATCACATGATTGCACTGTTTGAAATCTCAATTTCGATCAGAAAAAACATTTTGACAAACTACAGCACAGTGTTCCTTGTGTGTTTTCACCTGAAGAGGAGTGACACCTATGGAGTGGATCCCAACTCAATGAGTCCATCCATCCATCCATCCATCCATCCATCCATCCATCCATCCATCCATCCATCCATCCAATCAGCCATTAATTTTCCTCCACTTCTCCGAGGTCAGGTTGTGGGGGCAGCAGCATAAGCAGAGATGCCCAGATGTTCCTTTCAGCAGCCACTTGGCTTTTTCAATCTCAGCTGCAAAACCAGCAAAAGTTTGAGATCATGGTCTGATGAAGCCAACAGAACCACATCATCTGCAAAAAGACCTGATCCTAAGGCCACCAAACCGGCTCCCCTCCACACCTTGGCTGAACCTAGAAATTCTGATGAACAGAATCTGTGACAAAGGGCAATGAACTTGACTGAGGCCTTGTCCACAGGTAGCCGTTTTTTTTAAAAACGAATATCTGCCCTCCCTAAAAATAGCGTCCGTAACCACCTTGTTTTTAGAAAAAAAATCCATCCACACGTAATAAGTGCATTGTTAAACACATTCATAGGAATGCCAGACATGTAGGAGGCAGTAGTTCCCCCGAATCCTGTCCATTTCGTCTTCCTGCTCAACTTCAACAAAACATGAAACATGGCACCTAGCTCACTTGTGTGGACTGAGAAGGAGGTAGAATTGCTCTTAAATGTAGTTTTGGAGTATAAAGTCGACAAGCATCAAAAAGCACTTGCACAGCTCTGAGGGCATCCATGTCGGAATATAAACACAGGTCGCACATGGGCCGTCAGCATTTGTGTCGCAGACAGTGACGTTGTGAAACCTAAAACTCCGGTTATTTCTGTCCACACGGAAACGCTTAAAACGGAGAAAACGCAAATCTTCACTTTGGCCGGAGTTTTTAAAAAGATTTGTTTTCGTTGTGGAAATCTGCATTTTCGTGTGGATGACAGGTCAAATCGTAGATAAATATCTTCGTTTTGGGAGATACCCGGCTACGTGTGGACAGGGCCTTAGTGTCAGCAATGCGGACCAAGCTCTGACACCGATCCTAACAGCTGTACCAGGGGTCCTGGTAACCTATGCTCCCGGAGTACCCCCACAGGACCCGCCGAGGCACCCAGTCAAACACCTTCTCCAAGTCCACACACAAAAATGAGTGACTTCTTTCTTGACCAAAACAGTTGTGATTGTGAATGTCTTTAGTTCTTTAGTTGAGCAGATGCAATATTTTTATTGCACTTCTTCCCTTAAACAACACATAAATTGTATAGGCTGGTCTAGTTTTATGACTTAATATAATTTTAGGAAAAAAAAGTAAACCAAACAACTTGAAGACTGAGAAGCAAATTTTCATTTTTAAAAAAGCCTGGTGGCCTTATTGGTAATTTTAGTGTGTTTTAACAGTAAATATGTCTCACAGGAGAGATGTTGTTGAGTTTATCCAGACTTGAGACTGTGCAGCACCATGCCTCAGGGCTACCTTCTCTATCCCAACATGCCTGATGGTTTTCTCTGTGCCGAGGATGTTAGAAACCCAGTCAGAACTTTTGGCAAACTGCTTTAACTTAGCAAGTCTAACAGAACAGCAATGGCCTCCACAGGAACCTGATATTTGGTGAGCTTTCTCTCAAACATCTCAACTGTGAGGCTAAAGGTTAATAATAAATGTAATCACTGCTGGTGTGTCTGTAGTCTCACTGCCACTGGGAAACCTGCTGCATCTAAGAGATCTTACCGCTCTGAATCACCACATCTCTACGAGTGCTTCTCTCACTCTCTCTCTTTCTGACTTGGTCTACTGATCTCACCCTGGGCTCCTGGGAGGCAACAGCATGTAGAGAGATTTGGCATCAAAACAGCATAAAGGGGCCTTTATGTTTCAAAGATCTGTTGCAGGCCTTCAGGAATCATCATCTGGTCTGGGATGTGTTTAATAAGAAATACACACATCATTGTTTACGTTTAGATAACAGAACACTCTTTATCCCATACTTTAGACAACATTTTTCCTTTTTGAATTGTGAAGTTTTATATGAAAGACAATCAGAGGGTTGCTCCATGCATTGTCCATTTTAATCAGCATCTCCTTAGAAAAGATCTGAATCTAAATAGGCTCATTTTGTCTGAGAAATTCATGAGATACTTAAAAAGCAACAGATTCAGTTTTTTTTAAACAGTGAGGCTGTGTGGTGTACTTCTGATTAGTATACCTACATTAGAATATGGTCAGACCCAGGCCAGTTCCAGAGTGAATTTATAACATCTTAAACCACAAATCTTGAGAACATCATGTATGGGTTTCTTCACTACATATTAGAAATACTTAATTTTATTTTTCTAGCACAGACTTGCAGACTAGTTCATTAGTTATTCAAATGAGTGCATCAACAAACCTTAGTTGCTCTACATTATGATTAAAAATACCTACGTTCATGTTGTTCCTCCAGGTTTATACCTGTGATTTACAAAAATAAATTCACATCATATTTTCTTTCACTTTTACAAAGCACAGCATTTAAATAGGTCTTAAAGGTGTGGTTCAATGAAAAAAGATTTTTTATTATCTCTGAGTCAGTTTTTTCATGCAGACTGAACATGAAAATAGTCTCCTACACCTATTTCTGGCATTAGCTTCTGATAGAAAATAGACGTGAAAAGCCTGACAGATCTATGTCACGCTATCACTTAACATTCATGGACTCACCCATTTTGACTCATGACGGGGAAGGCTGTTGCTGGTTTAGTGTCCAGGAAACAGCAGAAAATGTTTTGACTAGTAGAAGTTAACTGTTAGCATTAGCAACTCCACCACACAGCAGAACGTCTTCACATTTGTGTTATTTGTGGACATAAAACATCAATATTGCAGAGCAAACAGAGTCAGTGGTAGAGTCGTGTTGCTGTTATCCAATCTGAGGACAGATGTCCAAATGACAGGAAATAAGACTCCAAATCCTGCCGTCTGAAGCTCAGCTCTGATGTGGCTCACTCATATTTCCTGAGAGGCTGGGAGACTAGGTAGGCCTTTCAGGAACTGCTCTGGAGTGGTTCTCCTCATATTTGTCTGAGCGTTCCTTTTCTGTGGCCGTCTCCAAGTTTCGGTCCTCCTCCACCTTCCTCACCCATGGTGTCCCACAAGGTTCTGTGATGGGGCCTCTAATGTTCCTCCTTTATCTGCTCCCTCTTCAGCACATGCTGAGCTCTTTTAAAGGGATCTCCTACCATATTTATGCAGATGACATTCAACTGTACATCTCCTTTAAGCCCCATGAGATGTCTAAGCTGCAACTGTTAAACAGCTGCTTAGAGTCTATTAAAACCTGGATGGCTGGGAACTTTCTACAGCTGGGTGAAGACAAGACTGAGATCCTCATCTTTACCCCAGACAAGCTGGTTCCCAAAGTCAGAGACTCTCTTGGTCAGCTTGCTTCTCACACCAAACCCTCTGTCAGGAATCTTGGTGTGACCTTTGACCCAGCTCTCACTCTGGATTCTCATGTCAGTTCTCTTGTTTTCTCTTCCTTCTTCCATCTCAGGAACATTGCAAAGCTGAGTCCCATTCTGTCCTGCTCTGAACTTGAGATTGTTATCCACACCTTCATCTCCTCACGCTTAGACTACTGCAACTGGCTTTTCACTTGTCTGAGCAAAACCTCCCTGAACCGTCTACAGGTGGTCCAGAATGCCTGTGCTCAGCTTCTGACCAAGTCCTCCAAACACACCCACGTCACCCCGCTCCTCTTCCAGCTTCACTGGCTGCTGTTTAACTTCAGGGTTCATTTCAAGATCCTGGTTCTGGTTTTTAGGGCCTTACATGGACAAGCACCATCATACATTGGTGATCTTCTCAGTCCCTACACCCCAGCAGGTCCCTGAGGTCCAGTGATCAAAGCCTACTGGTTGTGCAGCGCACCAGGCTAAAGACCAAAGGTGACAGATCATTTGCTGCTGTGGCCCCCAGACTCTGGAACTCTCTCCCCCTGAGCCTGAGATCAGTGGACTCCTTTAAATAGCAGCTGAAGACTCATCTGTTCAGGCTGGCTTTGGTGTGACCTCCTTTTCATCCTCTTCTTCCTCACTGGCTTCTGTTCATGCTGCTGTTTCTGTCAATTCTGTCTTTTGGGATCCGGTGATTACCTTTTTCTTTACATTTTTTCTTCACAATTTTTTATATTTTTTTTTTCCTTTTTTCCACATTCAACATTCCTGAAACAGGCACTCTGATGTTTTTTTTTTCCCAGAGTACAACTTACAAGACATTCATTCCTACTAGGGACCACTGCAAATGTATTGATTAAACAAGTGAACCACATCTTTAATGTATCCCATTATATAACACATTCAGATGTCTGTAGTAAAGCCAGTAGTGCTAACATCTGATAACATCCCCTGCAGGTCTGGTACAACAGTTTCTACTCTGTAAGCTCAAACAGCTCTCCTGTGGTGGTTGGTCAGTTTTGGCACAACACCTGTTCTGTAGTGTTGACAGGGTAGGACGTACAGTGGCTCCAAAAACCACAAAAAGGCATCAAGAACCTGTATTCTTCTCCAAATAAATGTGCTGATCATCCAGAGGGATAAACTCAGTCACCATCTGTAATATACTTTGCCTCATCACCAACCCATGGAAACTTTAAGAGTTTCATGTTAAATCACAATGGCTTAGAACAGCTGTTTTATGGCTCAACTGGCCTGCAGCAATAAATAGTGGGTCAACAACAGAGTTCAGGCGATTAATGTGCTCAGGTGTCCTGATACCAATCAATAAAATCAGCCTTCAACTGAGACGTGATTTGATCCTTGAGATTGGATTTGGGCATCCCTACTGAGTCCACGTATTTGCTCAAAATGGGTAAGAGTCTGGGGTTTGGCTGTGTCTAGCCTACTAAAGATAAGATTATATATGTGTGTGTGTGTGTGTGTGTGTGTGTGTGTGTGTGTGTGTGTGTGTGTGTGTGTGTGTGTGTGTGTGTGTGTGTGTGTGTGTGCTCATCCTGATGTCAACTTTTGTGTTTTCCATTCTCAAGAAAGAAGCAGAAGAAGAGAAGGAGAGTAAGCATTACTCAGGAAGCCCCCCTCCCAATCCTGGCTCTTGATGCCTCCAGGGGGCTGAAAGGCCACCTCATTTAGAATTGAAGCATGGCAGGAAAAAAAGCTGGTGGAGATGTAGCTCCTCTAGAGTGAGTCGGTCAGGATTTCTCCCACATCCCCTGAAACCTTAATTAAAAGACCAGGATGATGTAGGAGTGAGATGCAAGAGAAGAGATGAGGGTCAAGCTCGCTAATCGCTTCTCCAGAGGGGAGAGATAGAGGCTAATGAAAAGAGGAGATATAAAGACAAAGACACGGATACAAAGAAATTATCTAGGAAAGTGGAGTGGAATGGATGGGCATACACAGGAAACTTGGAAAGAATAGGATGGAGATTTCTGAACATAAAAACAACAAAAACAAACTAGATAGTAGGAGTTAAAAAGCTTTTCAAATACCAGCAGACAGTAGCAAATGTTCCTCTTACTTTCTCAAAGACAGGCTTGTTGTTGTTCACATCATCCACTCCAACTATGACCTGGGCTGTGGATGACAGTGCCTGAGGTCCGCCTGAGGCATTGTCATCGGTGGCCGTGATATTAAGGATGTATTCCACTCCCTGCAGGCGAGGTGGTGGGCTGGAGCGCAGCCGGATCAAACCTGCAGCCAGACAAACAATGGCAGCTGATAAAATACTGGCAGCTATTGCTGACAGCACATTTATAAGACCAGATGTCAATATGTATGTACTTTACAGGTAAGATTGAAATAGTCCTTGTAGTCCTTATACTGAAAATGACCATTTTTAAAAGGAATGTTTTGGCCATTTTGAAATGTTTTTCTGTATACAAATGGTAAATAATTCCTATCTCACCTGTTAAAATGATTGAGAAGCTAATGGTTAGTCGCTGTTCAGTCATCGCTGACATCCTAAAGCAGCTTCAAACCTTCACAGATGTTATTATGTGTAATTCTGAGATTATTGACACTTCTGTTCATCCTGCTGTCAAATCCAGAAAGCATTCCTTAAAAGTTCAGCAGAAATAACCGTGTGGCATAATTAACACCAGTATAAGAGATTTTAAACTACTGTAAAGAGCTGAAATTTAGGATATAGCTGCTGGGATGGTAGCAACACAGTTTTTGGCCTCACTCAGACTAACTGCTGGCTCTTCAGTGAGGGAAAAATAATCAGCTTTCCATCTCCTACTGTCCAGTTTAAGGCTATTTTCCTGTCATTAAATTAGGATGTCGCTCCATCCTTTATTTCTGGAAGGACATAAACTCTATTTCTCAGAACAGAAGCTGTTCAGCAAGTGTTGTACAACAGGTGAGTGTCACTCACTCAGTCATTATCTTAACCACCTATTCCTCCACAGAGTCACAGGGAGTCTCCAGCAGTAATAGGGCAAGAAGCAGGGGTTACCTTGGACAGGTCTCCAGTCCATCACAGGGACACAAAGAGACAAACAACAGCTCACACCTAAGGACACTTTAGAGTCTCCAGTTAGCCTAACGTGCACGTTTTTGATCTGGTGGAGGAAACCAGAGCACCTGGAGAAAACCCACAAATGCAAAGAGAAAACATGCAGAAAGGCCCTGCCAGGACCTCTAGGCGCACACTTTAGCATTTTAAAAGTGACTTCATATGAGAGTTGATGCTCAGTGGCTGGTTGGTTTATTGGTTAGTTTTTGTGATAATATGATTCATACTGATTTTATGTCAGAATGTTCTACATACAAATGACTCTTTAGTAAAGGTACCAGAAGCTGTGATTAAAAGGCTGAGGTTAAAACCTTCTGAGCACTCACACAGCAAATTATTGTCTTGTGACAGAGCTGCACGACAAACACGCTGAAATATTGGATCATAAGTGAACATGTGTCAGCACAAGTGACACTGACAAAGGCCAAATCAATACGACCAGTCGAGTGAATTAGTGCGCCGGGTGCTCTGCTGTTGTCTTAGTCTGCAGCTCTGAGCGTTTGTCGTCTAAAGGGAGAAAGAGCCATCTTAACCACAGCATCAGATTATTTAGGAATAATAATAATAATAATAATAATAATAATAATAATAATAATGGGTTTGAATCTTTGAAAAGATTTTTGTTAGCTGGTGTAACATAGACCAACTGCTTTAGAGCTTAGAAAAAGAAAAACAAATAAAATCTGTTTGTTTTCAATGTCTAAATTCTGTGTTAAACTGTGAATAAAAAGATGATTGAAGACACAGTTGGTGCAGTCATTGAATTTATTTACTGAATATATTTGTGGTATTCCCAGTAGAATATTTTGGGAATGATGGGAAATTTAAACCATGAGAGTCTAAAAACCATCATAAATAAAGTCAGAGCTAAATTTATTTTTTTATGTAAAAACAAAATAGGGTAATAGACAACATATTCTTTCTTTGTTTGCTAATATTCAAACAATAAAATGGTTGTTATCGCAAAATAAATGTAGAAATTATAACACATTAAAGCTACAATGGCAAATTTGGAAAACATTTTTTTCATGCCTCTTAACAACGTTCTAACATAGTGTAGCTATAAATATATTGTGGAGATAAAAAAACCCTGAAAAAAACTTATAAAGTGGTTCTCTCACATTTGTCTTAAAGGAGTCATCACCTATAATACGTGGATATCTACGTCTGATTATAGTCTTTTAGACCATTAAAATAAATTATATTGGAAAAATAAATTTAAAATGTGCTTTTCTGATCCTTTTCTGTAAAGGACATATTTTCTCGCGAGATCACACGTGATATTTCGGCTGTCTAGGACGCGCGCAGGACTGAGGAGAGCGTTGATTGGTGGAAGGAAGCAGGAAGCAGGACGCAGCTTCAGTGTCTCGCTCCAAAACAACAAAAGTTATAACTGAACCCGACCTGGCAGTGACCTACGGGATCTAACCGTGTATGTACGAGCCCGAGCCTCGCCTCGTGTGTAATGGCGCCCGCGTTTGTTGTTGAGTTGGGACAAAGCAAGCTAACAGCCAGGCATCGGCTCTTATGCTATTGTGAAGATGGAATACACAAACCGATCGGAGTTTTGTCTCCCATAACACGGATTACAACACGAGTCGTCAACGGTAAGACATCATTTATGCGTTTCACGTTATGAAATGAGCTTTGTTGTGCTGGTTTGTTCGCTGCTGGTTCATATTTGTTTATATTCGACCTTTGTGCCGACATATAGGCAAATCTCGTTTTGGAATGCGCGTGCTCGTGGGGTGCATGTGAGCTGGTTTAAGAAGGCAAGATTAAACAAATGCGTCAATGTTAAATATCGGCTTCTCAGCCAGTGAAAAATCATTAGGAAGCCATTATAGACATTTTTTCAAGTGGAAAAGTAAAAATTTCAGGTGATGACTCCTTTAAAACCTTCACCAATAACACGTTTTGGACTGAAAGCAATTATTGGACTGAACCCCCACATTTCCACACTTCCCTGGGTCCTCCACTCATCACACAATCACGTATCAATCTATCAATCTATCAATCGATCAATCAATCGATCAATCAATCAAATTTATTTATATAGCCCCTTCTACCCACTTAACGGAGGCCCAAGCTGCTGAACAGTACATAAAAAATAGAAAGACATCACATTGGTAAAAAAGAGATAAAAATAGCATAAAAGCAATAAATAGAAAAACACAGGTAAAAACAACTAAAAACCAAAGAATAAAAAAAATAAAACCAGGGAAAATGTAAAAACCAGTATCAGTGATGCTGGGGGAATGCTATCAAGAAAAAATGGGTTTTCAATCTAGACAGAACACCAACAGAACACCACTGGTGTGAGAGGTTCTCTGCTCAATAATATCAGAGAAGGAGAAACAGCCGGCTGCTACCAGAGTCCCAAAAAGAAAAACACCATTTGAAGTCACGGACAGCAAAAGACGTTTGGACCTAGAAAACGGTGACTGGTGTTTAGCATTATCTCGTTTCCTCTGGTAATGTGGGTTTCCGGTTCCAGCAGAAGCATCTCATGGAAAACACATGAGGGTAGTGGTGAGTGTTCTGTGATGGAGATGATGGCTTCCAGGCTAAGAAACCCTAGCAATACAAGGTTACATTTACAAATTCTTAAGATAAAACTGCATACAGGATGATATATTTGGAGCTAAAATATGCTGCCAACTAAACTCTAAATAAATGAATGTTAAAATAAGACTGTTATGTTTGAAGAATTACGTTTCCTTAGAATTGCAAAAGAAAATTTGTTCTTTTGTGCCATCAACATGTAAGACATGCTGGTGAAGGTTCTCAGTCATCCAGGTCATGGTGATCCAAAGGGGTTCAAATGAAGGCAACTGGACTTCTTTGGTTTCTTGAAGACATTTCACTTCTCATAATAGAGGGTAACAACTTCAACGACTCCTCAGGAGGTAGGGAGGGGTATTCATATGCAGTTTCAGCTTGTTAAGCAACAACAGACAGCTACAGTTTATAAGCTTGACTCTCCCATAGTACATTCAGAATTAGCAAAGCTCCTCAGATGAGAAGCGAAACGTCTTCAACAAACCAAACAAGTCCAGTTCCCTTCATTCGAACCCCTTTGGATTAACATGTAAGACAGTTAAAAGAAACCGATTCAATTAACACAGATGAAGGAAATACTATTAGCACACAAAGAAACCCTGAAAAAAGTCAGAGCCAAAAACATCCTTAAAACCTTGTTTGGAAAGTTAGAGAAGTAGCCCTCATGTTTTGCAGCTTCTGTTATTTTGCAGCTCTGACACATTCATGATTATTTACTACAAATTGATGGCTGGATTGATTGCTGTTCCTTTATACTGATGCCATTATGGCATTCCATTTCATCCTGCTTCTTGTGCAGACTCTTTCAGTCTGGTGTAGGTGTCTCATCGGCATCCCACTCTCCGTCCTGAATGACTCTCCTCCACTCTGTATGCATCTGATGGCGAGGTGCTTTGTTTACTTTGTCTGTGTGTGTTTCTGTAGAAATGTGAGGGCTAAAAGTGTGGATGTGTTTATTACATCCTCCTTATCTTCAGAGACAGGGGCAGGAGCTGCTGCTGTTGTATGCCCATTAGACGGTTGTTTTACTACAGACCCTGGACCTGTAATCATGTGTGCATCTATAGTAACCATGCATGTATGTGCACCATTCACGCTTCTATCTCTGTTTACCAGAGCTGCACTGATGTCACAGATTATACTCAGAAGACACATCATCAGTGTTTTTTTTCCTTCTTGTTTGTGTGTGTGTCTCTGTGTGTGTACCTACATGAACAATGTGGACCAAAGACAATCAGCATGAGAAAACTGAATAAATGAGAAACAGATGAGTAAAAGGGGAAAGTTTTGTGCCAGTAAATAATATAAAGAAATTTTAAAGCTTCTGGTTTTTGAAATGCACTCGCAGAATAACATCCCTTCTGTGTGTGTATTGGTGCAAATGACACAAAAATGACACATTTCACATCTGTGGAGATGTAACAGCAGGAACTTTTCATATAAACAAAGAAACAACCAACACTTGAGCATGAAAATACACTTAGCATTAGAAGCAGTCTGTAAATGTTAGTCAGGAGGTTTATGAACAGTTCAAAAAGGTCCATTAGCAAGCTGATTCACCTATTTTTATCTTTTATTCTCCAGACCAGACCAGAAGCAGAATCCATTTGGATAAAAACTTGCTTCTTATTCTAAACATTTAGTAGATACTACTGATCTGGAGAAAGTCCACATTCTGTAATGTAAGTACCCTTTTTACAATATATACATTTTTATTTAATAATAGTCATCCAAATCATACAGCACTGTGCACAGAGAACAATAAAGTTGACCATGAAAAATGAAAAAGGAGTAAACTTCAGTTTCACCATTCAGATAAATAAATATTTACACTTAAATACTTTTGTGTGATATTGTTTGTGTACTACTCTTATTTTACTTTACTTCACCTTACTTTACTGTACTTGTGCTGTTGCAATACTGCAATTTCCCCACTGAGGGACAAATAAAGGTATTCTTATTCTTGTTCTTATTTTAAAGGAGTTCTCAAACTACTTTTTTTAAGTTGGAACTGATATTTGAGCTTTTATATACAGTAGCATAGGACATTTTTAGGGGGCTTGCAATTGCCCAGGAGCCCTGATAAACAGCCAAACACAATAAGTCCTACAAGGGAAAGACTGGCTTTCCCTGCCCAATCAGCCAGGACATGAATATGAAATAAGCTGCGTGCTGATTGGCCGGTTTATCCAAATGTCTCTATGACTGCCTGAAAGTAGAAACTCTGTGTACAGCCGTGTGCTGTATGCAAACAACTCAGATATGGATCTATCTGGCATTTGTTGAAATTCTGGATATTCCCCGTAAATCCTGAAATGTCACACGTGTGCTCCAATATTCATCTTTGTTGTTTTCCTCTCATCCAACAAGGACGTCAGCATTAGCTTGGGTTAGCGTTAGCAGTAGCTTGGCCTAGTGTTGATCTGCGGATAACATTACAGACACCAACATTTATATACAGTCGATGTTGAAGAGCTTACATGCAAATGTAACGTGTCTAAGCGTGTGATGTGTTCAAACTGCTTTTCTCAGAATGAACCATTTCTCTGTGGCCATTGCAACACTGAGATAGTAAAGCAGGGTGGAGGTGGCACAGGCTTTTTGGTAAGCTACAATAGACTGCCTACATTCATCAGCAACAAGGTGGTTTTGAATTGTAGAACCCAGTTTGACTCCTCCTTGGACATCTTCAGATGATGCTTTGTGGGCTCCCAGATTGATGATAAACTTTTAAACATACATTAACTTGATTTTGGATTATTCCTGAACCCAGCTTAGTGCATACTTAAAAAGACCCGAACAGACCCAGGATTTGGGTCCTTAATCATTTTCTGTTGTCTAAATCCATTAGATCTCACTGGACCACAAATCAAACACAAATTTCATGATGGAGTTTCAATATTTCCTGAAAATTCTGGGAGGGCTTTCGATTTCCCTGTGGGGGTCCCAGGGTATTGTGTCCCTTTGGACTTGTTTAAATCGTTTTTTTCTTAAACAGTCACCCTAACTTTAGTACCAGAAGTAGTATGATGTAGTGTCTATTAGAATTGTTGCAGTAGACAGAACTGAGGTTGGGTTATTAATAACAGAAGGTCTGTGAGATTATGAATTGGAAGTAAAACTCATACTACCATAGATGCACTGAGAGCGTTCTCACTCTCCACCCACACAGCTCCAGCAGGGCTGTGGAGTGCACTCACGCCTAATGATTTGAGACAAAAGGCCAAGTAAAAGTGACCAGTTCAGTGAAGGCAGAAACAGAGAGAGGCTACGGCCTGCTCTGCACACTAGGATGCATATATAGGCAGGACCGGAGGCGCCCTGTAGTCTGATCCCTACTTCACTTTGGCTCACAGAGGCATAAACATCTAATAGGGCCTAAAAGGCTTAGCTGAGAGCAACACATGCTGTGTAAGTGGTTGAAAATGGGACATGGGAAAGGTTTCAGGACATTTCAAGAACAAAGTATTCAGCATGCATCTGTTCTAATATATAGGATGTGTGTCCTGGTTGTAGGGGTTAAGACTGTATGGATGTGACTCTGGCTGTATTCTTTGGTCTTTTTCACATGAGCTCTAACTCCCTAAGGTGCAGCTGATTTGTTAGAATCATGTTTGCTGCATTCCATCTATTTCCTATCTTCAAGTTGTGCAGATTGAAATATTATTATTTAAAACTTTACCTCAATACTTTCATATAAACATAAAAAAGTAGGTTTAATGAAACAGTTTCTTTTAATAACATGTTTAATATCTTGTAATAATGAGAAAGGTTGTAAAAATTAAAATGGTGATATATGTTTTGGCGTTTTACTTTGAATGAGTGAGACGGTGTTTAAAGACCAAGTCAACTTGTTTTTTCAACACATCTGCATTGGTCTCTAGCATAAATAAAACTATTTGTGAGTTGATCTCTGTGGGAAAACAGTTCTGACGCTCCTGTTTCAGGAAGTAAAACTTAGCCAGACGAGGAGCAGAACATGGCAGGATTTGGAGTCATATTTCCTGATATTTGGACATCTCTCCTCTGACTGGCTAACAGCAATGCAACTCTACCAATGATTCCAAGGTTTGCTTTTACAGCTGCCAATAAGTTGTGTCTGCCAGGATAGGAGCAAAAAGGAGTTTTAGGGCGGTTCTTGTACTTTTGTTTTGTTAACATGTGTGGGTGTCCTCCTGGACTATAAAGATGTATGTTGTCACAACCTCTTCCCGTCATGGCCCCCGGGGGCATGATTCCCCCACCTAGTGGACTCCGTTTCCCAGCATCCCTCTCTCTGGACTTCCTCTCCACGTCATCACCGCACCTATATACGGAAGTGCCCCACTTCCGCCAGCAGATCAGTCATCGATTCTCCTTAGAATGATCCTGAACTATCCTAGCTTCCAAGCTAACCAATCCTAGCTCTCAAGCTACCAATCCACGCCAATCTGACAACTCCAAGTAAGTCAGCTTTTCTTA
The DNA here is from genome assembly GCA_006937985.1 of Aphyosemion australe. Lineage (NCBI taxonomy): Eukaryota > Metazoa > Chordata > Actinopteri > Cyprinodontiformes > Nothobranchiidae > Aphyosemion > Aphyosemion australe. The sequence goes on along the minus strand of SSNS01000292.1, from coordinate 408,406 downwards.
TTTCTGGAACGCCGGCCAGACTCGTTCCCTTTCGAGCGCTGCCCGCCGTTTCTATAGTAACTGCGTGTCACTCACTCTCAGCGCTAGTTCTCCGCGCCTGGGTCGTAAAACACGCTACAGCCGAACTCTCTGCTAGTCCTCGGTCTGCCTGTTCGTATCCTAGTCCTGACAGGATGACTGATCTCAAAGTCGACCCAGCGGAGTTCGTGCGTCTACAGCAGGAGGTCACCCACCTCCACGCGGTGGTGGACCGCATGCACACCAAGATGGAATCCCTCACGGAGGCCGTCCTCCAGCTCTCCACAGCCTTGCAACGGATGTCCTCTCAGGCAGGTTCTGAGCCCCAGATAGGCCTCCCGGAGCATTGGGATGGATTAAAGGGGAGCCCCGATGGCTTGCTGGCCACTTTGGATATGATGTTCAAATGCCAGGCCGCACGCTACGCTACTCAACGCTCTAAAGTGGCCCTGCTGATGTCCCTGCTAACGGGACGTGCCCAAGAATGGGGCGCCGCTCTCTACAACAACCAGTCTCCCACCTGCAATGACTACACCATGTTCGTAAAGGAGCTTCGCAAGACCTTTGTCCAACCCAGCAGTGAGGTCGGTGCGGAGACGCAGCTTCTGAGGCTGCGCCAGGGTTCCCATGATGTCAGCGATTATGTGGCTCGTTTCCGAACCGCCGCTGCCAAGCTGCAGTGGGGGGATGACGCTCTCCGGGGCGTTTTTACCGAGGGGCTGGCCTCCTACGTACGGGACGAGATGGTGGGACGTGTAAACCCCACAACCCTGGATGGCATGGTGGACCTGGCCCTGCAGATCGACCGGAGGGTTCTAGCTCGACCTCGGACCCCCTCGAGCTCCAAATCATTCCCCTCAGCAGGTTCTTGTGACACCACCGGACCACCGCAGGAGGAACCCATGCAGCTGGGACGGTTGTCCCCCGGAGAGAGGGACAGACGTTACAAGGAGGGATTGTGCGCGTACTGCGCCTCGCCGAATCACCGCCTGGCTCAGTGTCCCCAGAGGCCGGGAAACGCCGGTCCCAGGTAAAACTCGGGGGAACCTTGCCTGGGTCAAACTCTTCCTCCCTCACTCAACGCACCACCATTACTGTCACCCTCCACCTCGCCCAAGGGCCCACCACCCTTGAGGCCTTATGGGATTCAGGCGCAGCCGGCAACTTTATGGATAGGCGACTGGCCGCTCGCCTCCGACTTTCAGCAACCCCCTTGGACCAACCTATTCCAGTCACGGCGGTGGACGGTCAACCCCTTCAACCTTTTCCCGTCTGCCACCGCACCTCTGACCTTCAGATGAGTGTAGGCTCCCACGTCGAGAGGCTTAGTTTCCTCCTAATCACCGCTCCGGCCACGCCCCTCATCCTGGGCCACCCATGGCTACGCACCCACGACCCTCGGATTTCCTGGTCCTCTGGCCGCTTATTGGAATGGGGTCCAACTTGCCAGAACCATGTATTGGCGCCTCCCTCTCCCGAGTTAACCAGTTGCGACCCTCCTGACCTCAGGCAAGTCCCACACCCATACCACGATCTTGCTCGGGTCTTCTCCAAGCAACCAACCACCGTCCTACCTCCTCACCGACCGGGTGATCTGGGAATTAATCTCCAGCCGGGTACCGTCCCCCCCCGGGGACGCCTGTTCTCTCTATCTCCCGCAGAGACCCGGGCCATGGATCAATACATTCAGGAGGCCCTCCAACAAGGATTCATCCGTCCCTCCTCCTCTCCCGGAGCCGCAGGGTTCTTCTTCGTCAAGAAGAAGGACGGGGGCTTACGCCCCTGCATTGATTACCGTGGCTTAAATCGGTTCACCATCAAAGACAGACACCCACTACCGCTCATTAACACCGCCCTGGACGCAGTAACCCAGGCCTCCTTCTTCACCAAGCTGGATCTCCGGAACGCTTACAACCTGGTCTGCATCCGTGAGAGGGACGAGTGGAAGACCGCTTTCATTACACCGACCGGTCACTGGGAGTACCTGGTCATGCCATTTGGCTTATGTAACAGCCCCGCAGCCTTCCAACGCCTCATCAACGACACCCTCTGGGACATGCTAGGCCGGTGGGTGTTCGTGTACCTGGACGATATACTCATCTACTCCCGCTCAGAGACCGAGCACATCCAACACGTCCGGGCGGTCCTTTCCCGTCTCCTGGAGAACCGCCTTTACTGCAAACTGGAGAAGTGCTCTTTTCACCAGACCACCACTTCATTCCTGGGGTTTGTCATCTCCTCATCAGGTCTCTCCATGGAACCCCAGAAGGTCCAAGCCGTCACCCACTGGCCACTACCAACCACCCTCAAACAGCTCCAAAGTTTCCTCGGCTTCTCCAACTTTTACCGGCGATTCATACGGGATTACAGTTCTGTGGCTAGCCCTCTCACTTCACTCACCAAGAGTACGGACCAACCACGTCCATTTCGTCTCCCCCCGGACGCGGTGACAGCCTTCCGCTCATTGGTGCACCGTTTCACCACCGCTCCCGTCCTCCGCCACCCGAACTTTTCCATTCCCTTTGTGGTAGAGGTGGATGCCTCCAACGTGGGCGCCGGGGCCATCCTGTCCCAACGCAGCAATGACCAGAAACTGCACCCTTGTGCTTTCTTCTCACGGAAGTTAACCCCGACGCAACAGCGCTATGGAGTGGGGGACCGTGAGCTCCTGGCGGTGAAGTGGGCCCTGGAGGAATGGCGCCAGTGGTTGCTGGGAGCAACCGAGCCCTTCCTGGTCTGGACTGACCATCACAACCTGATCCATCTCAGAACTGCCAAGCAGTTGAATCCACGCCAGGCCCGATGGGCCCTCTTCTTCGAGCCCTATGAATTCACCATCGCCTACCGTCCCGGTTCTAAAAACCTCAAAGCAGATGCCTTGTCCAGGCAATCCTCACCGTCCTTGCCCCCACCTGACCCAGAACCCATACTCCCCGCCAGTCGCTTCCTGGGTGCGGTGGCATGGCCCCTGGAGGCTTCTATCCGAGCTGCTCTCACAACGGATCCGCCTCCATCAGACACACCACGCGGCCGCCTCCACGCTCCCGCCGCCTGCCGTAGGGAAGCCCTAACATGGGGTCACTCTTCCCGCCTGTCCGGCCACCCCGGCTTCGCCCGCACGCTGCGGTTCCTCCGGCGCGCTCTCTGGTGGCCCTCCATGGCCAGGGACACCAAAGAATTCACGGCGGCCTGTGCGGTCTGTGCCAGATCTAAGTCTCTCTCCTCGCCCCCATATGGATCCCTGCAGCCCCTGCCGGTCCCCAGGCGACCATGGTCACACATCGGACTGGACTTTGTAACCGGCTTACCATCTTCTGACGGTCTGGACACTATCCTAACCATCACAGACCGGTTCTCAAAAGCTATTCACCTGGTGGCTCTATCAGGCTTACCCACCGCCAAACGAACGGCTGAGTTGGTCCTAGAGCACGTCGTCAGACTCCATGGCTTCCCGTCTGACCTGGTCTCGGATCGCGGTCCCCAGTTCACGTCCCGCTTCTGGAAGGCTTTCTGTCATTTGGTGGGCGCAACCACAAGCCTGTCTTCAGGCTACCATCCTCAGACCAACGGCCAGACAGAGCGTTCCAATCAACAACTTGGACGTTACCTGCGTTGCTTTGTCTCATCTCAACCCTCCAACTGGCCCAAGTTCCTGTTATGGGCTGAGCTCTCCCACAACCTTCATACCTCCTCTGCTACTGGCCTGTCGCCGTTCGAGACCTGTTATGGCTATCAACCTCCTCTGTTTGGTCACCAAGAACCGGAGGTGACGGTCCCCGCAGCACAGACTCTAGTACGCCGGTGCAAACTGGCTTGGATCAAGGCCAGGGCATCTATCACGCGCTCCAACTCCACCTATGCCCGACAGCACAGCCGCCGTCATCGCCCGGGCCCCTCCTATCAGCCGGGGGACAGGGTGTGGCTCTCGACTGCCAATCTCCGCCTACCAGCCGGGTCCAGAAAACTCACCCCCCGCTTTCGGGGACCTTACCCTGTGGTGACGGTCATCAACCCTGTGACTTACCGCCTCCGCCTGCCTTCACACCTAAGGGTCCATCCAGTCTTCCACACATCTCAACTTAAGCCCTACATCACCTCTCCTCTGCATCCGTCCCTGAGCCCTGCTCCCACTCCCCGCTTCGTTGATGGCGACCGTGTTTACACAGTGCGTCGGATCCTGGACGCTCGCCGTCGAGGTCGGGGCTGGCAGTACCTGGTGGACTGGCAGGACTACGGCCCGGAGGAACGGTCCTGGGAACCTTCCCGCTCCATCTTGGACCCTTCCCTCATCTCAGACTATTGGGCGCACTGCCCTGGGACTTCTGGTGCCGTCCCTAAAGGGGGGGGGTCCTGTCACAACCTCTTCCCGTCATGGCCCCCGGGGGCATGATTCCCCCACCTAGTGGACTCCGTTTCCCAGCATCCCTCTCTCTGGACTTCCTCTCCACGTCATCACCGCACCTATATACGGAAGTGCCCCACTTCCGCCAGCAGATCAGTCATCGATTCTCCTTAGAACGATCCTGAACTATCCTAGCTTCCAAGCTAACCAATCCTAGCTCTCAAGCTACCAATCCACGCCAATCTGACAACTCCAAGTAAGTCAGCTTTTCTTATTTCTGGAACGCCGGCCAGACTCGTTCCCTTTCGAGCGCTGCCCGCCGTTTCTATAGTAACTGCGTGTCACTCACTCTCAGCGCTAGTTCTCCGCGCCTGGGTCGTAAAACACGCTACAGCCGAACTCTCTGCTAGTCCTCGGTCTGCCTGTTCGTATCCTAGTCCTGACATATGTTTGCTTTCGTTCTTGGCTCATTCTGTGACCTCCATAGAGTGGGACCCCAATGTTTTTTATGCCTTTGGTAATAAATAATACAAAAGATAGAAATTTTTATTGTTTATTGTGTGTCTCATCATTTTGGTGAAACATTTCCATAACAACGCTAAATCAACAACAGCCTTTACCATTCAGGAGCCAAGATGGGTGAGTCTATGAATGCTAATTTTCAGTGACGTAAATCTGACTGGCTTTTCGAATTTGAGCCTCTCCCTTTCTTAGGCCATAAATCGAAAATTTATCATTATTGAAATATCTGACTCTAATTGATATAAATTTTCTAATGTCAATAAATTTGTTAATAAAAAAATGAAAAGATGTGTGTAGGTTGGCGACATTCATGTCCCTTTAGGAAGCTGTACCACCTCAAGTCACATGACAACTTGACTAAACGTAATACATGTGACAGCCCCATCTAGTGGACAACTGATGCTTTTGCGCATACATGTCATTATCGTCCATTTAGAATAGAATTAAATAGAATAGAATAGAATAGACTTTATTGATCCCACAGTGGGGAAATTCACTTGTCACAGCAGCACCAACATAGCCTAGAGAACTAGACCAAATTTTTGCTTTGCAAAGTTTGGTCTGGGCACACTTCATTGGAACCCTCGCAGCTCGATCCACTGCTGTGGCTGTCCAATTATAGCTCGCTATAGTTTTGGTTGGGCCAACCACAGCACTCTATATTGTGGGCCAATCACAGAGCGGGAGTAGCCGATGACGTCAGAGCTGCGGCCGCGAACACAAACAACATGGCGGCAACGCAGGAACCACGTTCGTTTGTCATCATCATTGGATTATTTAGACTCCAACGTGCGTAAGTCTGTCGGCTATACTTAGCGACTTCTTATTTTTATCAAACAAAGTAGTGCAATGTCCCAATACACCTGATATTCACGTGTTTTTATACAAAAATGACAGAAATCATTGATGTTAGACGCCGTTGCTGCCTCCCTTTTTTACATTGCTGTGATTACGTCACGTTGTTCGTTACTCTGATTGGTCCTAGCGCTATCCAATTTCATGCTGACATTTTGAAAGACAACCGTAGATCCTGCCTCACGACTGAGAGCCGTCAATGGTTCATGGCAAAACTATATATTCACATATATAGGAAGGCTTGCCAGGATAGCACCAACACTCATAAGGATAATTAGAAGAGAAATAAAACCAAGGGTACATCTATATACACATATGAAGTAATCTAGTATTGTAATCTTCAATCACTAAAAAAAAAAAAAAAAACACAAATAAAAGATGAAAACAAACTTGGTACCAACATTATGCAGCATACTGTAAGAGACACAGACAAACAATCTGAATCCGTTATTGCACAAGTATAGAACACATACTGAATATTGCATTGGTGTTATTGTGTACCAGGATGATACCAGTACAGCATAAACTGAGGAGTTCTACACTCTTACTGCAGAGGGGATGAAAGATCTACGATAGCGCTCGGTTTTACATCTGGGATGTCTCAGTCTACCTCTAGAGGAGCTGTCCATGACCTCCACAGTGGAGTGTAGTGGGTGGGAGGGGTTTCTTAAGATGGAGGTCATCTTCCCCAGCATCCTCCTTTCACACGTCTCCTCAACAGAATCCAGTGGGCAGCCCAGAACCGAGCTAGCTTTGGTAGCTAGCTTGTTCAGTCTCTTTCTGTCTCGGTCAGAGCTGCCTACACCCCAGCAGACCACAGCAGAATGAATAACAGAGCCAACAACAGAGTGATAAAAGGATTTTAGCAGCTGGGAGTTAATTCCGAAGGACCTCAGCCTCCTCATGAGATGGAGGCGGCTTTGGCCCTTCTTATACAGAGCATCTGTGTTGTGGGACCAGTTCAGTTTACTGTTGAGGTGAACACCCAGGTACTTAAAGGTGTCCACCACCTCAATGTCTGCTCCCTGGATGTTTGCTGGTGAGTGAGGAGGAGTGTTTCTCTGGAAGTCAATCACCATTTCCTTTGTTTTACTGGTGTTCAAGCGAAGGTGGTTACGCTCACACCAGTCCACAAAGTCCATGATGACTGACCTGTACTCCTGGTCGTTCCCCTCAGACACACAGCCGACGATGGCCGAGTCATCAGAGAACTTCTGGAGGTGACAGCTGCTGGTGTTGTAGGTGAAGTCCGAGGTGTAGAAGGTGAAGAGAAAGGTTATCGTTATTGAGATGAACTCCTCAATATACCATGATATTGATTTTAGGCCATATCACCCAGCTCTACCCAGATTATATTTTCTATTGGCGGCTATTGCAGCAAATAGGGGTAGAAGACTTTTTTTTTACATTCAGCCTGCATGTGAAACTCAGAGTGATCCATCAAATTTCAAAAATAACAAGTGAAAAACCTTTCTCAGTGAACTTGCTTTTTAACTTTTAAGAGTTACAGCAGCAGCGCCACATCCAAAAAGGAGGAAAACCACCGGACAACAGGTTCAAAATTCAACTAATTACACTCGCAAGTGCTCTCTCCACACACATCCTGCTGCCAAAGCAATAGAATGACAGCTTTGCACACCGAGAGAGGGTGTGCTTCACAGGGGCACAAAACCAAAAACACCCACAGATTTTCCTCACAAAGAGAACATGTCTAATGCAATATTGGGGCAAACTTGTTAATGCATTTTATTTATGTGAAGAGGTTTCAAATTTTAAATGTAAAATACCATGAACAGGAAGTCAACTTTTACTTTGAAAGCTGCTCCTCAGGTAGAAAACGGGAGTAGCACAAATTTGTGTGGACAAGAAATCCACATGAGAAATATTTTCTGTTTCTTTGAAAGTGGCGGACGGCTTGACCAGAGTGTGGAGGAATATATTTCTCTGACGAGTTATAGCTTCTTAAAGAGGCAAGAAAATATTTTTTATATAATACCTCTCAAGATAAAAATGACGAGGCACTTCAAAATAATAAAAAAAAAGATAAATATAAAAAAATATTTTAAAAAGTAATAAAAATTGGGAAAATGTAAATGTTTAAATAAAAAAAATTAGAAGGAAGAAAGAAAATGAATAAGAAAATGATTAGTGTGTAAGTATTAAAAATACAGGTGTGGCCATGCTCATGGTTTAGTCTTTTAAGGTATTAAATGTATTTAAATCTACAATTATCCAAAAAGAGGGCAGTGAATGTGTCACATTGTGTTTAAATAAGAGTGGGGGCGTGGTGTTGGCCCCCAACAAGGTCAGAACATATCATCACTTATTGGAAATGCTCAGGATGTTTCCACAAGGGTCAGTGGGCTGCTGTCACTTCACATGAAGGCAGCCATGAAGAAGGAAACAGAAGGATCAAGAAAAGGATGGGTGGGAGGAAAAGCACATCCTCTAGTCAGCATTATCCCTCCCCAAAAATGAGTAAAGAGATAAAAGAGAAGAGTAAAGACAAAAGGATGTGAAAATGCTCTAAAGGGATATAAAAGGAGTGGGTAATTATGTCTGAGGAAAAGAGGTTAATGGTATGCTGCCAAAGGGGACTGAGGAACAAGAATGAAACTGAAATTTTGTTGTTAATAAACAGGATTAGCCACAAGACTGCGCATCATACCAAACAACAGGTACTCAGATCGAGAGAACAGTCCTAATAGCACAAAAGACTATCTACTACATTGTAATGATGGTCTAAAACACTCCAGAAAACAAATTCTTTTCATGAAAACATTTCATTCAGCAGGGTGAGATAATCCAGGCATGGCTTAGAGCTAACTCCACACAAGCTGTTTCTGTCATCTCTAGTTCAAACTGTCTGCTTTTGCAGCATGGAATGACAGACGTTTGTGTTTTTTTATTTGTTTTAAATGTTGATAACAACAAAAGTCCAGAAAAGGCTGAGAATTAGAGTAGAAGCCTTTAGATCAGGGAACACAAACAGGCCTCCGGGCGACATAAACCGGCCTCTACTTAGACATGAACTGGAATACACAGGGAACAGTGTCATGGGGATATTTTGTGACTCCATGGGATTAAGCACGCATATAAAGGAAATTTAAGACAATGAGAAAGGTATGAAAGCATTAACAGTGGGTGAAGCTCATGACTCAGGGTTCCCACCACACATTCAGAATGAAGCTTGTTTTTAATATATGTTAAAACAATGTAAAGCATATGAGATACATATAGCCTATATTTGTGCACTTAACCATAATCAGAGTTTCAGATTCATTTAAATATCATGAAATGCTAAAATTTATTTTGAAAAACCAACACCGCCAGTTATTTCCTGTCTGGCTGCGAAGCTGCTGTGCTGTGTGGCAGGCGCGCTGCTCTGAGTGAAGGAAAACTAGAGATGACAGTCAGAAAAGGTGAAACAAAGGTGCCTAGGGAAGGTTAAGTTGAATTCCTTTTTAGTTCAAGCCTGTGAAAACGACCCTCATGTTAACAAATTGATACTCTGTCCCTCATTACTGACAATCTCCTGTTTCGAGTTTAAATCTTGCATAAAGTGTGTGGAGGCAGGTCTGGAGCGTGTGGAGCACGCTCACAAACCACCAAAACAAAAGGAAATGGCAGGGTGAGAGGACAGATAGATCAGCGCGGTGGAGAATAAAGACTTGTGTTCAGACACTCTGACAGATTCTTTGTTGTTTCTCAGTCCTTTTTTTCGTGTCACTTCGATATGAAACGGGGCGGAAAATCTGAGTCACAAAAAACATGTTGGTCAAAAGCAGGTTTCCCAGTGATTAGACAGGTTCATGCTAAAACCCAAGGAAGGTGCTGGGGTTGTTGTTTCACATACATACAAGCTGAACCCTTTTAAAGCACATACAAATTCTGAGAGAGTTGAATTGAAGCCTTGATGACTTATTTTCAGAAGAAAAAAGTCAGAACTCTAAGATTAGATCTGAATTTTTTTGTCTCAGATTAAAGTCGGTGATGCTTTTTTTCCTTCACTAAAGATTTACTATTAGAGATTTGTTGACATTTTATTTTTTTTTTTAAATTAAGAAGAAAAAAATTGCAAAAAAAAGTATGAACATTTTTTGAATGGGATGTTGATATTAGTGGAAAATTGATTCAAATATTACTGGTACTTTTAGTGTTATTCTGTTGTGGAAATTCAGTGCAAATATTCAATGAAATCTTAAAAGCTCCTGCATTTTTTATTGTAGGCCTGTCTATATTTTCAAAATGAGTTGATGGTTTTAAAATCATTTTAGCTAAAGTTATAGTTTAAGGTCACATTAAACACAGCCTCTGATCTTCCATAGCATGTTTATTGTGTGAACTGGTATAAAGAGGATGTAATTACATACTTTCTTCCAAATAATGTACAATACCAGGATTCTGTTAAATGATACTCAGTTTTTTTATACAGTGATTGCAGTGACACCACATTTGATTCAATGTTTAATCAGCCTGTTTTCAAATTCTGCCAATACCTGCCCCAGCCTATTAATTAAAATCAGATGATTTGATACAATTGCCAATAGTAAAACTATCTCTCAGTGGATTAATATCTCAGTCTATATCTGGATTTTGTTAATTCTGTCAGCGGGACCACAGACAATATGTGTCAGCAGTGATGTCCCATCAAACTGAGTACAGGGGTTCCTCAAGGATGTGTGCCTGGTCATTTAGTCTGTACTCAAACACATGGTTGTACTGCCAAATTTAGTATAACTCAGACAATTTTTACATATATATATATATATAATTTGGGTTTCATATAAATCATCAGTAACAACAATACAATGTACAAGGAAGAAGTGAAACACTTAGACATGATTAGTAAAAAAGGAAAATCTGTAGTATCTGTAGCCTTTCGAGTTCCTTTTTACTGACTCAGGCCAACAACAAAACACCAAAAATAACACTTTGAAAATGCAATCTTTCAGCTTTTAACAGTCTTGGAGTAGAAACAGTGCATAAAAACAGCATTCATTCAAGCTCAGTTCACTCTGATTTACTCTGCTGCACACTGGTTCAAGCCAGATAGCTGGCAAATTTTCTTAGATGCAAATGCATCAATACCTGGGGTTAGGCTGAGCTAGGGAAATCTTCAGGACTGAGTGAAGGTGCTCAGCAGTGAGATAACTGTTTTGTTCATCGTCATCAAAGAGAATAATTGCTCACATTGGTATGTGCTGACAACATGGAGAGTATTTGAGCAGCTAGAGTTGGGTCAGTGTGTCGGGGAGGTATGATGGAAACTGTGCAGCAGCCACAGAGTCATACTTTGACTTGAGTGTGTCACTACACTGAAGTTCTATCAGCTCTGTTTGCAGATTAGTTAGTGCATTTTCCATATCATCTGCAAATGGATTACTGAGTAGCTGAAATCTCAGTTTCTATGTTTCAAATTCATCACATTGCCAGGTAAACTCGGCATTGAGTAAGAAGAGTTTTTATTGTTTTATTGTCCGAGACGAGTAGCATGGATGCTAATGATTGTTAATAGAAAATGAGGGTGTGCTTTGTGGTCTTGAGTGATGTGCTAATGTAGCAAAGCATTCTGGGATTTGTAGTACTAGTGGCGGGCCAGTTTTTCACATTAAATATATGATCTCATGGGCCAAATATAAATACATAGCGAGCCAGATTTGGCCCAAGGGCCTGAGTTTAACACCTGTGGTCTACATCATTGATGATTGTTCTTTAAAAAAATTATTTCACACATTTTTCTGAATATGGTTGTCATGGTTACTCGTCATCTGGTCTCCAGGTATCTCTAAAATCTCTGAACTGGCCTGAATGTCAGATTTTGAATTTTTGAACACTTCCATGATTTAACTACTTTTTATCTTGCTCCAAGTAACTAAGTGATGAGTTACATCTGGTTTAAATTACTAACAATCATGAAATGATTTTTGCTCCATCAAGCAACCTGCACAGTTTAATCCTGGATGTAATAATGCTGCTAAATCCCACGTAATAATCACCTGAATAAGAGAAATATCAGAAAAAGCAGCCAAACAAATACTTTCCAGTAAATGTTTCAAAATCTCCAAAAACGTATAAATGATGGGAATGTTTTTCTTGACTCCAGCATTTTTGTAGTCATCAGTAAATACTTCCTTTGATCTAACAAAGTCTGCTTGTGTATTTATGGGTTTTAATAGGAAGCCTGTGACATCATATTGACTGGACTTCTCAGATTCTAATGGGTGCCTTAAATCTCAGGGACACACACTGAATTCTGGGGTGAGTTACAGGCAAATTAACTTGGAGAGGGAGGCCAGCAAGGCTGCTCCTGCCAGAAGGGAAGAAAACAATCACTTGAATAAATGTCAGACATTTAGGATAAGCAGAGAGGGGGAGGCAGCAACAAGCGGGGAGAAGAGGCAATAAACGATTTTAATCAGTAACACAGAGAGAATGAGATGGGATGGAGAGGGTGGGTGGAATTCAATGTGCTCGCCTTCCATTATAAGAATCATAAAATACTTTTAATGGCCAAATATTGGGCTCATTGAGACAAGATATTGGATCATATTACAAGTATTATGTTGTCTCACATTGGTTCACACATTTCAGTGCAGACGGGCTGTTGGGTACTGTTCTGTATATCTGTACATCTGGGAATGTCTCAGTGATTGTTACTTGATTTACTACAAAACGGTTGCTACTAAATGCTACTTGAGGGCATGAAGACTAAATTTATTGAAAATAAACAACTCAGTGTTTCCCAAAGAAATGTTTCCTCCCCAATTTAGAGCACATTGTGCATCATCATAGTTCTGCACCAATACAAGATCTGTCTTCTCTGTGGCTGCAGTGAGGACGAGCTGCAGAAGACAAGAAAATCAGTGAGTGAGTGAGTGACCACGTTAAGAAACAGGAACAGGCTGAATGAAAAAACAGGCAGTTTTAAAAGATTTGTACTTTTGGAAGTTTAAAAGTTAATATAGGCTCGTGGTAGGCTTCTGACATGACTGTTGGGACCCTGTGAGGGTCTCCTTAGTTGTTTTATTGACTTTTATTTATAGATATTCATCTGGAAGCTTCCTGGCTTCAGGTTGACTCAGGAGATTATTCTTGTGATGCTTCATCTAACCTGAAGACTTTCTATCATTAATTACCAAATTAGAACATATGCCGATCATCCAGATTATTTTTTTAAGTGGAAGGGTTAGCTGAAGATGAGGCTTACTCTATGTTCTGATCAGACTTATTGATTAGCCGAGTCATCACATATCCCTCTGCAGCTCAATCATACTCCAACAAAATGTAGTGAAAAGTTGATCTACCAAATCATAAACATTGTGTTGATGTTGTTCTGCTATAAACTTTGTGTTTCGGTTGCTTCAACTCACCACATAATACTATAACTTGTAATTCCATCTGTTTTTTCACACCATGGAAATACAGTGAAGTAAGTGCATTAATGCTGTATATTACATATTGTGATTTTTCAGATAACGTTCAGGGAATATAAATGATCAACATGAAGGATTTGGTTTAATTAATCTAAGTGGACAAAATTCTTAAAGGAGTTGAACACTTGTTAAATCAATACATTTGCAGTGGTCTCTAGTAGGAATGAATGCCTTGTAAGTGATTCTTGGGGGGAAAGAATATAGCAGCACACCCTTTCTCTGACCTAAAAGTTGCTCACAGCTGAGCTTCAGACGGCAGGTTTTGGAGTCTTATTTCCTGATATTTCAACATTTCGCCCCAGATTGGATAACAGCAACGCGACTTTACCACTGACTTCTAAATATAACATAAAATAACACAAGCCTGGAGTAGCTTTTGCTGTGTGGTGGTGTTGCTAATGCTAACAGTTAGCTTAAACTAGCCAAGACATACTCTGCCAATTCCTGAACATTAAAACAACAACCTTCCTAATTGTGAGTCAAGATCGGTGATTCCACGAATGCTATTTCACAGTGTGACGTAGATCTGTCAGGATTTTCTAATCCTAGAGTTTCACCGTCTATTTTCTATCAGAAGCTAATGCAGGAGATAGGTGTAGGAGACTGTTTTCATTTTCAGCCTGCATGAAAAACTCAGAGTGACCGATTATAATAAAAAATGTTTTTTTCAGTCAACCACATCTTTAAGAAACAAACATTCAATCTTGAAGGTTTAGGATACAAGAATAGAATTTTCCATTTTAAAGGCAAACTATCATTTATTTATGAATGTGGCTCTGACAGGCTACTTTCTATGATAACTGTATATAAGTATTATAAACCACTATAATAGAATATAAAGTAAATATTACGGCCGCTGCCTGTCTGTCCTGGAGGCAGGTGATCAGCACTGCGGACAGCGCCATCTTCAAGTGTCCGTTTTAATCAGCACCATGGACAGCACCACTTCCTGTATCCTAAACACTACTTCCCAAGATCAGCACCATGGACAGCACCACTTCCTGCTTCCAAACACCGCTTCCCAAGATCAGCACCATGGACAGCACCACTTCCTGCTTCCAAAACACCACTTCCCAAGATCAGCACCACGGACAGCGCCACTTCCTGTATCCTAAACACTACTTCCCAAGATCAGCACCATGGACAGCACCACTTCCTGCTTCCAAAACACCACTTCCCAGGATCAGCACCACGGACAGCGGCATGCCGAGTTCAGGCTTCTTCTACCCCTCCTCCCTCCTGAAGGCAGCCAGCACAGCTGTTCTCAATCAACTGACAACACCTGAGGCTTTAAAATGCCAAGGCTGCCAGTTGCAAAGAGGGCTCAGATCTGCGCTGATGCTCCCCAGTGATCTGCTGTAACACCACTAGTGGACCAAATAATATAGTGCTTCATAGATGCATTTAAATAACTGTAGCGCTTCAGGAGTTAGTTTAAATAGCAGTAGTGCTGAATTAGTTTATTAGTATAGCTTTAATTAATAAGGTCACCTACCTTGCTCTTTAAAAATCTTAATTTAAGATAATATTGTTAACTAATAACAGCAAATTGGTCATTCTGTCAAACCTCAAAGCTACTAATGATCAGTGAACACCTGTAAGACGTCCCTCTCCTGTATAAAATGATCGCTGCTCTCGGTTAACAGTGAACATTACAGACAGAGAAAATTGTGCCTTGAAGTTTGAGTAATTGAATTTATAAAAGTCATCATTTTACTCTATAATGTGATATTCAGATTGCAATCTACAAAGAGGTCGAACAGCTATGAAATTGCAACCATAAGAGATGACAGACGCAGTGAAACGCATGCTGCGCCATTAACCCAGCCTCCTATTTCATGTGGCTTCTGCTGCCCCCGCCTCAGAGGAAGCTGACATGTGAGACTATAAACCACAGAGGGCATTGTGTTACAAAGACATAGAGGGAACAGGCTCCCCACTTTGGCTGATATCCAAACGGTTTCATGACATGACCTGTCAGGATCTGAATCTCCTTCATGACGCTTTGAGATGTGAGAGAAAAACTATGGAGTCATTGTCATCTGCAGAATAGCTAGGGTGATGGATGCAAAAACTATACCATGGACAAAAATACTTGAGGACTTGTTGGGGCATGCTTGCAAAACTCTTTGGGTTTGACATTCATACAGTATGATAGGGAGGATGCAGCAAAATATAAGTAATCTTGCTAGGATGAATAATCTAATGTTGTGCTGGCAACAAAGGCTACCCTTAAACAGGGTCATCATGATTATTTAGTCTATTGGCATGTTAACATAAGTGTTTATCACTGTGAATGGAGCAAAAATACAACTAGTAGTTTATTTTAAACCATTGGTTATGGACAATGACTTTAACCTCTACACATGCAGGTTTATGAATCTGCAAACAAAACAAACAAACAAAAAAAACCCACTGAAATTCTAATCCAGCACTAATACAAAATATGCACATTTTCAGTTTGAATTATTTTGGATTGGTATTTGTGACACTTTAGTGTTTATTGAAACTACAAAATGACAATTTTGTGTACCATTTGTCAGACTTTGCTAATTAAGTTCAAATTTGATCTCAAAGTGTCCGAATTGTGTTCTGTAGTTTTCAGTGCGTCCTCATTTATGTTGCAAATGCTTGTTACTGCGGCACCTGCTTGGTGGTCCGAATGTCAGGTTTTATTTATTAATTTTTTTCATATAGTCAGTCACAACTCTTTCATTGGTCATTAACTCCTCACAAAGTTGTCTCACATTTCTTTCTGAATTAAAGAAAGTAAATTGAGAAGAGTTTGGGTCCAGAAGGCTTTGATGACTCTGATTATTCGTTAAAAATTAAAAATGTTTTATTACCAACCAGATCCAGTTCAGGATCACAGGGTTGGTGCCCATCTCCAGCAGTAGTTGGGTCAAAGTGTCCGGCAACAATGAGCAAAAACATACTCAGTCAACAGTTTACCTTACAGAGTTGCTGTTTTGGTCTGCAGTTGGTCAGGTCTAGGTTCAGAAACAGGATGTGCTCCAAGAATGAGGTCAGCTGACTACCTGAATATCCTGAATGACCAGGTTATTCCATCAATGGATGTGTTCTTCCCTGATGGCACGGCCATATTCCAAGATGACAATGCCAGGATTCATCGGGCTCAAATAGTGAAAGAGTGGTTCAGGGAGCATGAGACATCATTTTCACACATGGATTGGCCACCACAGAGTCCAGACCTTAACCCCATTGAGAATCTTTGGGATGTGCTGGAGAAGGCTTTGTGTAGCGGTCAGACTCTACCATCATCAATGCAAGATCTTGGTGAAACATTAATGCAGCACTGGATGGAAATAAATCTGGTGACATTGCAGAAGCTTATTGAAACAATGCCACAGAGAATGTGTGCTGTAATCAAAGCTAAAGGTGATCCAACAAAATATTAGAGTGTGTGACCTTTTGTTTTTTTGGTGGCATTTTTTTTTTGTTGGCCAGGCAGTGGAAGTATGGAAGGTAATCTTACCTTTTTGATTGTCAATGACAAAATTGCCCTCCTCATTCCCTGTGGTGATTTTATAGGTAATCCCATCCCCATCAGGGTCTTTTGCCAGCACCGTGGCAACAAGTGTGTTGGGGCCCGCATCTTCAGAAACAAAGGTCCGATATCTGGCAAAACATAAATCAAAAAAACAATGCTGTCACCATCTCAACCTCTGCTAGATATATGACCAGTAACACAGCTGAAAAACGAAAAAGAACAAAGATACAGATAGATAAAGGAAAAACAAATATTTCTTTAGTAAATTTGTTCCCAAGTGAACCAAAACTGAGTGGGTTGTGACTACAATTGTTTTTTTGTTTTATTTTGTGTTTGTTTTAGTTTAGTTTGTTTCTATCAACATTTCAGAATAAAAGTCACAAATAAACATGACCTGATAGAATAATGCACTTAGTCAAATTAAATGTTTGTGTTTAGCAGACACTTTCATCCAAAGCAACTTACAAATGAATTTTGTGCAATAACTAAAAGAGTGAGTATAAAACATAATGGATAGTCTGGACTAATCATGTTTCATATTTGATCCTTATATTCATCTGTTATGTATTTTCTTTACATTGTGTCCTTCTATCCATTCTGCTGAGTCATGGCTCGACTGATTTCTAGCTGACTGTAAACTGATATTAGCCTGGCAAGCCATCCTATATATGAGAATATATAGTCTGGCCACCCCACAACTTATTCCCCTCAGACCAAATCCACCTCAGGACTTCAGTACCCATCATGCTCCACTACCCACCATGCCCCACACCGGACTTTCTGGCCACCTGGTCATCTGTGCAGGGGTATTTCAGGAAGTCAGAGTCAGTGCTCATGGCTCAGTCATCGCTTCGGCGTTCTGGCTCAATTGGAGCTTCGATCGCTTCCAGAGTCGTTCCCAGAGCTCTTCCAATCAGTTGTGCAGTTCAGCCAGTCAAATTATCCGTGCCAGTACTGTTGACTACCAGTAAGTCACTCTCTTTATTTTGGAGCCAAACATGCTCTTGTTTCTATTCAATCTGCGTGCCGAGGTTCCTATATTAACTGCGTGTCTGTTCAAACCCCGTGTCAGTTCACTCTGCGCTTGGGTCATACAGCACGCCACATTCCAACTCACGCTTGTGTCTGTTCAGCCCAGTCCTTAGCCAGTTACTGACACAGACTGGGAGACACTCTGCAGCACTCATGAATATGACATTGAGAGCCTGACCCACTTTGTCACTGACTATGTGAATTTCTGTTTGGAGAACACTGTCCCAACACAGAGAGTGAGGTGTTTCTCCAACCATAAGCCCTGGCTGACCACTGAGCTCAAATCCCTGCCTCTATTGCTGGAGAAAAAGAGGAGCAGAGATGACTCTAGAAGGAGCTCAAATACAAAAAAATCAGACATGCATGGAGAGGTCTCAGAAACATCACTGGACAAAGTGGGAGGAGTGGTGCCAGTGGGACCGTTGACGGAGCTCAACCTGTTCTCCAACAGATTTAACTACAACGCCCCCATATCTACCACCCCCAAACCACCTCCACTTAGTCAACCAATCTCCCCCTGCTGTCAGAGTTCACACCATTCAACACCTTCTCCCCCTACCACCAACACTTCACAGCACTACACCCTCCCCAGCTCCCTCCTCTCACTCACATTTAACCAGGTGAAGAGAGAATTGAGGCGGCTTAAGAGCAGGAAAGCTGCAGAACCTGACGGGCAACTTCGTCTAGAGCAGGTCCCCATCCTGTGGAAGACCCGCTGTTTGGTTCTGGTTCCCAAAACATCACATCCAAGGGAACCAGAGCACTACAGACCAATTGCCTTGACCTTCCACCTGAAAAAAACCATGGAGAGACTCATCTTCACCCATGGGTGTTTTTACCAGTAAGTATTGGTTAACTACCTATTAGTCCCAGGTTAATTACTGATTACCTCCTAAGTTGTTCCCTAACAAAGCACAATGTGGGGTTACCCAGAAAATAATAAATATCAAGTGCATACACATTAAAAACCCTGGCCTGGGTTTTTCAGCTCTGACTTAAATGGCTGAATATGTCCTCTCGCTCAAAAACTGTACTTAGGTCTTATCTTTGTTTCTTTTCAGTGTGACACTGTTCTTCAGCTCTGAACCTTCCTCTGACCTTGAACACATCTCTGAGTGAACTGTTGTGCTTGAAAGCAAAACTGTACTTGAAAGACTGACCTTTCTACCTTTATAACATAACATGGATATTCTCTATGAGGGGTTTTCAACAAAAGATTCTCAAGGCCAGCTCAAAGAAAAGCACCTTACATTTGTGATGATTTATATTCACTTATACAGCACAGTTGTTCTCAAGTGTTCACCTCCTCTTTCTATAAAATCAGATGCTGGGCTTTAAAAAAAGTTCTGTGACAAAACTGTGGTTCTCATCAAATTATCCAGTAAGACCTTGTTTAATCAAATCTTTTATTGTCAGATCACTGTATGTTCACGACACACATGATGTACAAATATAGGAACACAAAAGAAAAGATTTCATCTTAATAAGGGGCGATGGTGGCAGAGGAGTTAAGTGGCCGCCTTGCAATTGGAAAATCGCAGGTTCGCGACCTGCTCAGTCTGTCGCTGTCGTCGTGTCCTTGGGCAAGACACTTAACCCGTCTTACCTGCTGGTGGTGGTCGGAGGGACCGGTGTCGCCAGTGTATGGCAGGCCCCGCCCCTGTCAGTGCGCCCCAGGGCAGCTGTAGCTACAATGTAGCTCATCCCCACCAGTGTGTGAATGTGTGAATGACTGAGTGTGTTGTGAAGCGCCTTGGGGGGCGCTATACAAATACAGGCCATTTACCCTTTACTTAATTGACACAATTTGTTGTTTGGTTCATACTTTGATTTCATAATACAAGGTGAACAAAATATATTTTAATACAAAATCAAATGAGATACTTAGAATTTTAAATGTTTTTGGCAGATCACTCTTTTTAAATTAAAACTGAGAATCATGCTCTTTCCACTGAAAATCTAGTTTAGATGAATCCTTTAGTTTGGAGCCATAATCTTCCATGTTGTCGGACAAATGTCCATTGTTCCATAGACCTGTCCGTGCCCCCACCTCCCCCTCTTGAAGAGCACGCATCTATGTGTACTTGTGTCTACGGCCTCAGCACTGTCTCCTATAAGTGTTGCATGGTTCTTTCTTTTTTTATTTATAAGCCTAAAAATCAATTACAAGGACTTAGATCTGAAATGTTTCACTACATCTGTGATGAATCAGCGTAATATTTTGAAATTTTTTAACGATATTCAATTTTTCTTAGATGGTAATGTATGTGCTAATGTTATACAAATGACATGTATGCATGTTTAAATGGGGTTTAATGGTAAATCATTCTTTGGCGTGGATGAGCTCAGAGTAGAGCTGCTGCTCCTCCACAATGAGAGGATTCAGTTTAGGTGGCTCGGTCATCTGATTAGGATGCCTCCTGGACGCCTCCCTGGTGAGGTTTTCTGGGCATGTCCAACTGGGAGGAGAACTAAAGAAAGACCCAGGAGACGACTATGTCTCTCGGCTGGCCAGGGAAGCCTTGAGATCCCCTCGGAGGAGCTGGCCCAAGTGGCTGGGGAGAGGGAGGTCTGGGTCTCTCTCCTCAGGCTGCTGCCCCCATGACCCAACCATAGATAAGCAGGGATGGATGGATGGATTTACTATTAGGTATAATGTTTATTTTATTTGTATCAGAGACTACTGAGTTATTTTATAGTGTTTTATGTTGATTTTTATCTTCTAAAGTGTGTTTTAATATTTCCATGTCAGGAGAGATCTCTTTGTACCATCTACTCAAAAACAGCGTTTTATTGTTCAGGGACATCTTTCACTCCAAATTAGATTGTTCTTGCAAACTTTTATGTCTCGGTATCTTTTCTGATTGTTTTATAACAGTGACATTGTCTCCACTGAGTAGCAACACAAGTGGTGTAAAGTTAAGGTCATAAAGACTAAATCATCCAGCAATAAAATGTCTCATTGAGCTCGACAGGGAGACAAGCGAGCTGGGTGATTTGACAGAAAATAATTCACATAAAACATATCAGTACCATTTTGGTGGTTAAAACAGTTGAGATGTAGCAAATAAAAAATAAAGGTGTTTTTAACAGTTTGGCAGTATTACCTTTAGTCCACAACTTATTTTAACCTGAATGTTTACTGGGTGAGTGTTTTTTTAGAACATTCCTTGGCTATTATAAGATATATTCACACCGAAGGATAATGACCTTTAGCTCAAATATGACAAAGCCCCCTCCCACCTTCTCCTTTTTCCTAAAATTAGACCTAGGGCACATGCTTATATGGTTCTGAATCAGATATCTAATGTTTTTTTCCAAGTTAACTCAGTCTGAACAGCCATGTCACTTTTCATCCAAACAGTTTGACAGATGCTACAAATATGCACCAGAGGAGGAGGGAAGCGGTAAGATCAAATATAAACAATGACAGAAACAAACTACTCGTTATCAACTATCATGCCGATTTTTGAACTGCACCTCCCTTTCCGACAATTTTATGGACACACCCGATTATCATAATGGCGCTAAAGATAATCTTTCAGATATTTATGCCATCTGTGGTGCTTTAAGAGTGCTCTGACTTGCTTAGAAGGACACTAAAATCAAAGCTTTCAAACTTGTTGGATTTTCTTGGTCTGATTTGTGAGGACAAACAAGTGTGTTACCTGTAGAATGACGATTAGCCAATCAGAAAGTTAGATGACAGAAGCATACTGCATGCTCCTCCACCATCTTTGTTTCCTCCAAAGTTGTTTGCTCTTGCAAGATTTCCTGTGTGACCAGGAAATGTTCTTGTGTGAAATCAGTTTGTGTGTAGTTTTCACTGTGTTGCTGCACGCCACACACTGTAGGAACAACTCTGGTATATCCGTGATTTTTTTACACATAATTATGTCAGTTGAAACTGGACAACTTTAGAATTGATACACATTCACAAGTGTAGCATCCATATTTACTTCTGTAAACACAGG
The DNA here is from genome assembly GCA_006937985.1 of Aphyosemion australe. Classification (NCBI taxonomy): domain Eukaryota; kingdom Metazoa; phylum Chordata; class Actinopteri; order Cyprinodontiformes; family Nothobranchiidae; genus Aphyosemion; species Aphyosemion australe. The sequence continues at coordinate 386,716 of SSNS01000292.1, read as the reverse complement.
CTTTCAGGGTCACAGAATACCCACACTGGGGAAGAGTCTGATCTGAGCATGAAGACCTGCAGTGTGAATCTAGTGTTACTGTGGGAAACGGGATTCACCACACCTGTCTCTCAGACATTTTACTGTTCTTATTTGGATTCACACACACACACACACACACACACACACACACACACACACACACACACACACACACACACACACACACACACACACACACACAAGATGGATAGATTAGAGATCTGTCAGTCAGCTGATTTGTATTGATTCCTAAATGAGCCCGATTTGATTGGATCCATGGAGCAGCCATGTACTAATGCACTTTTGGGATTAAATCTAAATTAACTATTTAATAAAGGCCCCCTTTATTAACGTTACTTAGTGCATTATTAAGCATTAATAAACAACAGATCCTTTATATACGTTTCCAATATTGTTTACTATTAAGTGTCCTTAGTGTTAGCGGGGGGAGTAATGCATTACTTAATAGCAACATTCATTTTAAGTATTTGTTACTACTTCATTTGATAGTTTATTAATGCTTAATAATGCACTAAGTAATGTTAATAAAGGGACCCTTATTGTAAAGTGTCACCAAATTTTCATTAGGAAATAAAACAGTCATAGTTTTGTTTAAAAAAGTCTCCTGTATATATTTTATAACTCTTACTCTGCTACCATTTCTGCTGTTTAACAGTATTTTGTGACACCAGCTGTTTGAGGGGACCTGCAGCAGCTTTAGTACACAACTATGAGTGTTATTTACCTACATACTCCATTAGATTACCTCGTATTTCAGTAGTTGTGATATAAATTAAAATATTATTTTACAAAGGGTCTAATTTTTGTCTATTCTTAGGTTTTTTATGTCATTCAGGTTTTATGGAAGTTTTTTTGTCATTTTAAAACAAGAACTGTCATGTGAGTAGTCATCAAGACGCATTAGTCTAAACGACAGAATAAATCCTTCGCTTTGTCATAATGGTTTGCACTGAATCTCAATGAGTTGAGTCAAACTCATATTGATTGCATTGTTTTAAGATTGAGAGCTAAATCAAAACAAATCAATTTTGCTGCTCAGATCATTGCTAGAGCATTGAGATAAATATTTTCTCCACCACAGATTAGACATGCACAACCTGTAAATGTAGTTTATGCACATTTAGTAAAAGAGGAGAAATACCCAGGATGGTTTCTGTGGCAACAGACAGGTATGACAGCTCGTAGATGGAAGGTGTCCAGCCTAAAGTCATTAGACAAAGCCCATAAAAACACGACAACACAATGATCGCATTCATCAATCACAAAGAGCAACACCATTAACAATTAAATAAAACACCAAAGTAAAAGCAGCCATGAACTTGACTGTTCAGACCTGAAGCCTTCTCCCTGACCTGGTAAAACGTGCACCCGCACACACGAGTACTCATTACTGCATGTTTCCAACTCCACAGATCGATACAAATAGGCCACATTTTCTGCCTGGATAATGACATATTTAATGACCTCCCTCTCCTTTGCTCTCTTTGCCTCTCTTTTCATCAAACACATTGATTCAAGATTCAGGCCTGTTCCTCCATGTGCACAGACTAACACTATATACCAAACTGCAAAAAAGTAATGATTTTTATCTACATAAAGCTTATCTTTCCACTGTCCCCACTGTCTCGGTTCCATCAAATACATCACAGACGTTTGCTCAGTCTCATCCCTACGAGCACACATTTAAATCCACATGAGCCATTACTGCTGAAGTTTGTATTTTTGTACATTTGTGTCAGCGAGCATGGATGACACAACAAAGACTGTCATCAAGTGTTTCTGTGTCAGCAGGATGAAAGGTTGAGGGGTAGAAAGAAAAAAATCTGATTATTCTTCTGTCACTGACAGTAAATCAATGCAACTGCACTCACTCACCAAAACACACACACACACACACACACACACACACACACACACACACACACACACACACACACACACACACACACACACACATACACAAACATACTAACTCCCTTCCTCTAAAAAAATCTAAACACATGCATGCATATCAGATGCACTGCATGTAAATGCACTCTATAACTGCTGCACTCTGTCCATACCAAGACCCCATTTCATTAGAACCTTCTCAATTATAGAATACCTTTTCCCTCACAAAGTTCAGGCTCAGGGCCTCCTGAGGGTGCTGGTGGGCATGGTTGATTGACCCTGCCTCACAAATCTGCCCAGCTATGTGCCAGAAAATCAACCAATTAAAAGATGCAGGCAACTCAGCGGTGAGATGGAGGAAGGGAGAGGGTGTTAACAGCAGCTGCTATGCTGAATTTGGAAGCAGCTGTAAGGCCTAACCTGAATATGCAGAACAGCCAAGTTCTCCATCAAGTTTTAACTCAAGAAGCGTTTGGCTCTGTGTTTTATGGTCTTCATGTGTTTTAAATGCTCAGCTTATGGACTGATACACATGATTAACAGCGTTAAACTGAACATGTTGTTAGACAGATGACTTTATTTAAAGCTGGAGGAAAAATCATTCATATGCTTCCAGCAACATGAACCAATCAAGGATTTTTTTGTCACTAATCCACTCATGAAAAAGTCTTAAATCACTTCCACATACAACAAATTTTACATTCTGGTGGAGCATTGAAAGAAGTTTTGAAAAAAAAAAATCAATGTGATGAGAGAAGTATAGCTGTAACAAACCATCTGCATTCATTTATCACTAATCAATTTTTTTTTATTGTGACTAGAGGCTATGAATATGGAAATACATGGTAAAGCTGCAAAAATAATAAAACAAAGCTTTTTGTATACATTGCACATGTAACATTGTTGTTCTAGTACCATCCTGACAGTGTCACCTTAGCAACAGTGGGGTGAAACTTCCTCCAATCCCTTCACAATAAGAGCCCTATTCAAATACATGCTCAGCTTCAAGCACTTTTAGCATCACTTCACTTATTCTAATAATACATCAGACCTAATGCATCACTTTGTTGTCCAGCAGCATAAAATCAACCTCTTGCATGATTGTTCATTTAATATAAAGGAAGTATTAAATTCCATGTTAAAGTATCCTAAAGTGAAGGATTAAAGATGTGACTGAGTTCAATTAATGAAATATTATTACTACACGGGAAAAAAAAAACTAGTTATTTCAATAATAAAACTTTTATAAATATACATTTTGACTGCTAAACCCCGCAGTTTGCATCTGTTTGAGCAATAACTTCAGTTTGTAAAGCCTCTGCACAATTTTTAAGACCAATTTCAAAAATATTGTGAGTTTTTACAAAAAAATATCATGACAAAAATGTTCAAATAGTTTCATCCCTACAACAATAATTAAAGACACCAGGAGATACTCTAAAATGCTCTGTGGCCCGTCATAAGTCATCTGACAAGGTGAAGGTTAGTAACAGCTAAAGAAGAGACACTAGAACATCACAACTCCATTCCAAGACTGAGTCACAAGCTGACAAAGGGTGACAAGAGAAGAAATTGTTTTTACTGTGAAAACCTTAGTTAACATTAACCATTAGTGCCACAACATACACATTTTACTCACATGTGTTGAGAAAACTCAGGCGCCTCATCATTCACGTTGGCCATTCTAATCCGTACAGTTGTTGTTCCGGTGCGAGGGACATCCCCCCTGTCTACAGCCATGACAACAAACTCGTACAGGTGATTGGGTCGTTCATAATCCAACAGCCTTGCTGGGAAGATGGTTCCATGTGGAGAAATGGTGAAATCTGGACTCATGGTGTAGTAGGTCAAGTCTGCATTGGCTCCAGAGTCACAATCATTGGCTGACACTAAAAATAACAGAGGGGGAAAAAACATTACATTAAAAACGACAACAAGACCCAAACATGACTAATCTAAAAGATATAGGTTAGTGACACAAAGACACTAACTGTAAAAGTATTTTAAATTCTTAAAATTTGACCACAAAAAATTAAAGCAAAAATTATACTAAGAACAAAATGATTATCTAGTTTTTCTAGTCCTTGCAAACAGTTTGTTTGTTTATTTCTTATCTGGCTAATATTTGGTTAAAACAACATTTTGCTGCTGCTGGTAGACCAAAATTTCCCATCAGATGGAAATGCATGGATTTTATATTGTTCTATTTTATTTTAGGACGGAATACCTACATTTACAAGAGTAAACGGATTCCAATTAAAAAAAAATCAAGAAAGTTCAAAACAACACACATTTTCTTTGTAGTGTTTGAGAGAAAGAGTAGTCCCTAATTTAGGGACATCTAGACCAGGGGTCACCAACGTTTGTGAAGCTGAGAGATACAGTGGAGAAAATAAGTATTTGACACATCAGCATTTTTACCTGTAAGGGTTTTTCTAAATGGGCTATTGACACAAAATTTCCACCAGATGTCAATATTAACTCAATTTAATTCACGCAAGGACATTTAAACATTTAAGTCCATAAACAGAGTTATGTGTATTAAAATGAAAAGACACAGGGGAAAAGTATTAAACACATGAAGGTAACAGGTGAAAAATGGCATAGAAAGCCAGGAGATCACCTGAAATCTGTCAGTACTGAGAGAGAAACCCCGCTCCTATCAGAACTAATTTATATCAGCTGCTTTAGTCCTAATTGAAGACCTATATAGACTTCTTATTACCCTGGGGGCTCACAGGAAAGGCTTCATGAAGGGTAAAAGCAAATAACTCTCCCAAGATATTTGTAATCTTATTGTTGAAAAGCATTCTGATGGAAATGGTTACAGGTGCATTACCAGAATGCTGAATGTTCCTGTGAGCACTGTGGGGGCCATTATATGAAAATGGAAATAGCATCAGTTCACCATAAACTGGCCACGACCAGGTGCTCCACATCAGATTCCTGTTCGAGTCCAAAGAATAATCAGGAGAGTTCTCCAAGAGCCAAGAACCACTCAGGCAGAACTTCAGGAAGACCTTGCATCAGCAGGTACTGTTGTTTCAAAGAAAACTGCATGCAATGTACTAAACCACCATGGCATCCATGCATGCTCACCATGCAAGACTCCATTGCTGAACAAAAAGCATGTTGAGGCTTGGTTAAGGTTTGTGAAACAGCATTTGGAGAAACCTGTGGATTACTGGGAGACTATAGTATGGTCAGATGAAAACAAGTTTGAACTTTTTGGCTGTCATCCTACACATCATGTTTGGAGAAGAAATGGCACTGCCCACCACCCCAATAACATCATAGCAACAGTTAAGTTTGGTGGTGGAAACATCACGGTGTGGGGCTGCTTTTCAGCAAGGGGTCTTGGCAGACTTCATATTATTGAAGGCAGGATGAATGGAGAAATGTACCGGGACTTTCTGGATAAACATCTGCTGCCATCTACTAGAAGGCTGAAAATGAAAAGAGGGTGGACATTTCATGAAGAAGATGATCCCAAACACAAGGCCAAGGAAACGGCCCAGTCAATCACCTGACCTACATCCCATAAAAAATCTATGGAGAGAACTGAAGATCAAAGTTCACAAAAGAGGCCCAAGAAACCTTCAAGGTTTAAAGAACACTTGTGTGGAAGAATGTGCCAGAATCCCTCCTGAGCAATGCAGACGACTGGTCTCTCTATACAAGAGGCGTCTAGAAGCTGTAATCACCAACAAAGGCTTTTCTACAAAGTATTAAATAAGGTGTGTTCAGTACTTATTCCCTGTGTCATTTCACTTTATTTATTATGACTCAACTTGTTTACTTAAATTCAAAATGTCGCTTGTTGGCAACATTTCATGGAAATTTTGTCTATAGCCCACTTAGAAATACCCTTACTGATAAAAATGCTGATGTGTCAAATACATATTATGCCCGCTGTATCTCCACCTCTCTAGCTTTTCCTATACTTGCTCTCACTGCAGATCACAGTGTCATCTGCAAACATCATAGTCCAGACTCCTGTCTAACATCATCTGTCAGCATGTCCATCACCAAAGCAAACAAGAATGGGCTTAGAGCTGACCCACGGTCCAGTCCCACCTCCACCTTGAACTCCTCTGTCACTCCTACAGCACACCTCACTGCTGTCTCACAGCTCTCACACGTTATGCACCACTCTAACATATTTCGCTGTTCTCCAGACCTCCTCATGCTCCTCTATCAGCACAGTCATACACTTTCTGTAAAACTACAAAGACACAATTCAGCTTCCTCTGATCTCCTCTGTACTTCTCCATCAGGATCCTTAAAGCAAAAGTAGCCTCTCTAGTACACCTTCTTGGCATGAAACCCATACTGCCACTCACAAATATTTCTGACCTAAGCCTAGCTTCCACCACTCTTTTTAAGAGTGTCAATGTGTGATCCATTAGTTTTATTCCTCTGTAGTTCCCACAGTTCTGTAAGCCATCTCTGCTGCCATGTTCTAATCACACAGTGTGATTTAAAAAAATAGCAGCAGAAAATGATAGTTTAAACTTTTCTGAACAGTGAATTGGGCTATTTTTAGAACCGGCCTGAGGGCACATTATAGGGTTCCTTGAGGCACCTTGGTACCCACGGGCACCAGGTTGGTGACCCCTGATCTACTCTGTCATGTGTCCATAATACCGATGGAGGGATAGGAAAAGCTCTGCTCCAGTAAAACAACGGCAGAAAGTGATGTTTGCATGGTAAAACCTGAACGGACAGTCATTTCACTACATCTCTGCTGCTGCATCACACATTGGTAATCTATGGAGCCAAGACCCACTTGGCCACAAATTGATTGCCTTGCTAAAACTGAAAAGACCACCAGGGATTTGAATAAGCATATTTTACACTAACAAGAACATTTCACCATCAAAAGCTCAATTCTCCAATTCACCTTACATTGCATTTAGCTCATGTGCCCATAAACACACACACACACACACACACACACACACACACACACACACACACACACACACACACACACACACACACACATAAACGTGTAAGCGCTTACAGTTCAAAACACAAACAAACCTGAAAATCTCCATGACCTAAAGCTGTTTGAGACTGGTTGAGTATAAAAGTTAGCAAAACTAACATTCAAATTTTACACAAGAAGGTCCTGAAAGTTTTTATTTAGTTTTATGACAGAACACAAGCAGGAAACAAACCTATAGAGCAAGTGGCAGATCAACAGAAGGTCACACAAAAGTCCACTGATCTCAGGCTCAGGGGGAGAGAGTTCCAGAGTCTGGGGGCCACAGCAGCAAATGATCTGTCACTTTTGGTCTTTAGCCTGGTGTGCTGCCAGTTGGAGCAGTTCAAGCGTGATGAGATGAAGGTGTGGATAACAATCTCAAGTTCAGAGCGGGACAGAATGGAACTCAGCTTAGTAATGTTCCTGAGATGGAAGAAGGAAGAGCGAACAAGAGAACTGACATGAGAATCCAGAGTGAGAGCTGGGTCAAAGGTCACACCAAGATTCCTGACAGAGGGTTTGGTGTGAGAAGCAAGCTGACCAAGAGAGTCTTTGACTTTGGGAACCAGCTTGTCTGGGATAAAGATGAGGATCTCAGTCTTGTCTTCATCCAGCTGTAGAAAGTTCCCAGCCATCCAGGTTTTAACAGTCGGGCAGCAGTAGCTCCGGAGGTAGAGCAGGTTGTCCAGTAACCGGAAGGTTGCAGGTTCGATCCCGGCTCCCGCCAGAGAATGCTGCTGTTGTGTCCTTGAGCAAGACACTTAACCCACCTTGCCTGTAGGCAGTGGTTGGAGGTACCAGGGGCGCCAGTGCTCGGCAATCTCGCTTCTGTCAGTGCTCCCCAGGGCAGCTGTGGCTGCATTGTAGCTCATCATCACCAGTGTGTGAATGACTGGTTGTGTTTTGAAGCGAGTTGGGGGGTTGTACAACCTTAAGAAGGCGCTATACAAATACAGGCCATCTAGTCTAAGCAGGTGTGCAACAGCTGCAGCTTAGACATCTCATGGGGCTCAAAGGAGATGTACAGTTGAATGTCATCTGTGATTCCTTTTAAAGAGCTCATGATGTGCTGGATGAGGAGCAGATAAAGGAGGAAAAATAAGATCCCAGCTCAGAACCTTGTGGGACACCATGGTCGAGGGAGGTGGAAGATGACCAAACTTGGAGACAGCCACAGAGAAGGAACGCTAAGAGAGATAACTACTACAGTGTGGTTTCTGATAGGCCTACCCAGTGACTCAGAATGTTAAGAGACAAGTGATGGTCACTCCATGCATAATGCACCTGATATATGTACTTGTACATGTGTGCTTACATGATCATGCCTGTATTTACAGATATCTACCACTTAGGCAGTAAATAGTAGTTATAATGTATTATTACCTTCACATTGTTTCACAACCCCCTATCCATAATGCTTACTGTGTATGTGTCTACATAGAAACAACTGTTGTATATAGTGTCTTCTTATTTTACTATTAGAATGGAGGTGGAGATGTTCTTTTGCTTAACCGATCACATTCTAAATGAAACTCCAGAGATGCAAATGCAAAAAAGACAGCATCTAAAATGTTTGGTTTTCAACTCCTTTAAGCACACATGCAGGTCACATTCACTTATCTGATTTGCAGATCAGTGGTGCTAAATGGGGTTCAGATTTGCCCATGGACTCTTACATGTGGTAGTGAAGCTTGGGTTGAAGAACCAATGTCAACGGGTGACCCCAATACGACTGAGCCATAGACACCCTAAGGTAGGTGGATGGATGAATGGATGGATGGATGGATGGATGGATGGATGGATGGATGGATGGATGGATGGATGGATGGATGGATGGACGGATGGATGGACGGATGGATGGATGGATGGATGGATGGACGGATGGATGGATGGGCATTTTAAAGCTAATACACTGACATTTATATCAGATTTACAAGTTGGACAAAGTGAATGAATGTGTTTACCACACACTCCAAGTCCTCTTAGTAGGACTGACAGTTTTTTGAACTGCAGCTGAAACGAAGCATCTTTGGTGCTGGAAAGTGATGGACTACCTCTCAGCCAAGGATGATGGGTAGAAAATGAACAGTTGTAGTGTCTGCCCAGAGTCTAATCACATGCAGCAGCCAAACACATGTCACATGAGTCAATATTTAATTTACTAAGTACACATCTCTACTCCTCAGAGCCCCATTCGAGCATTTATTTATCAGAAAACCATTTAATAATTTTGCATTAGGATGTTTTTTCTGCAGAAGCATAGCAGTGCACTGATCAGCCGCAACATTACAACCACAGACAGTTAAAGTCGTGTAAACAAAACAAAAGTAACCAACAACGTTCTGTTTCTGGCTCTTGCTAATAAATTCAACCATTTTTTTCCCAACCGCTTCTACTCAAGGACCCCACCCAACCACCCCCAGTGCCTAAAGCATCTGTGGCTGCAGAATCTTTCCAGACACCTCAGGACAAGCCTCAGATGCTCTTTTTTCATGCTTGGGCCAGTAAATTTATCAGCATGAGGGAGGAACCTATACAATAAGGCAGTAGCTTTTAATGTTGCTGCTTATCAGTGAGCATTCCTGGCCTCACGGCCTGTGGCTTTATCGCCTATCAGGATTTTGTATGGAGGAAGGAAACGTTGGGACACTCAGATCTCTATAAGAAAGATAATTAGGTTCCTTGGTACATTTTTTTTCTTTGTTCTTTTTCCCTTTGTCCCAACTTGCCAGCATATATTTGACCACTCTTAGAATTGATTATGGGATTGCAGGCATATGATTTAGCAAATTCAAGCTGGACGCCGTTTCTCCATGCTAATTATTTTATTTTAATGCATGCCTTTTAACACATTTAATTAAGTGAGAGGACAAAAAACATCTATTTTTGAAAGTAGGGCTGCTTAGTTTTAGACACAATTAGAAGTGGATTAATTGCACTAATTGTAACATTATCTTAAGTATGATTGTTTAGTTTTTTATTTAGTTGTAACAAAAAAATGGTACTTTCAGACATAAAACTGAAAACTCCTTGTGGATTTTATTAAGGTCGGCTTCTTGTTTGCTTTTCCACTTATTTACAGCATTATGGACCAGGCTGTCAGCAGCTAGGCACATATATAAACACACGTGTGAGCACACAGCAGCACAGGAGGGGGACATTTCTCACCTCCTTTGGTGCATCTGTGAATGGGAGCAAGCTGAGAACCTGCTGTGGCTCCTAAATCATACATCTCACTACATCATCAAGCCATTGTCCTCATTCACACGCTCACACACACTGACAATGTGTTTGTAGTTTGTAGGCTTAAAGATTCTTGCTTGAGTTTGGTTTTTCTAAATAATGTAACTTTAAAATTTATTTTCTGGTGTGTTTCTGTAAGAAAACTATAAATAAATAACTCTTATTCTTTGTAATTGACTTCCTTAATGATCTCTGTTCTGAGAAATAAAGTTTGTGCCTAACACTAGTCTAACTTTGGGACAAAATCTTTCATTTTCATTTTGCTCCAGTCTACAGCATTACATAATAAAATGACACAATAAAAAAATACAGAAATAAAATTGAAAAAAAAAATCAAAATCATACTAGTTTGCTGCTGCTTATCTTCATTTTTTTTCTAATGACCTGTTTAAATAATGACATCAGCAAGAGTGGGCTGCTAGCTACCTTATCGTGGTTGAACGGGTTCGATTGTCTCAATGATCCAAGTTGCCATGGGCTTTAAGTCTCTGGTAGGGTCACCCAAGGCAGTCATAGGAGAGGCACCAAAAACCCTTATAATGAATAATCCAAATGGACATTATGTTCGGGGCTCTCTCTAGAGCCAGGGTTGGAGGTGGGGCATGTTGTCGAGCGCCTGGTGGCCGGGTCTCCCATGAAGCCTGGCCAGGCACAGCCCAGGGAGGATACATGGGGCCCCATTTATAATGGGCTCACAACTCATGATAACGGCCAAAGGGGTTGGGTGCAATGTGAGATACTGTAGGTGGTGATTAGATCAAACTGTGATCTTCAACTTTCACTGGAGCAGTTTGCAGTCAAGTGGGATTAGAATCTGCTTGACCATGGTCTTGAGTCGGAAAAGGGTAGAATGACTTCTCCAGGTCAGGGAAGAGGTCCTGCCTCAGATGGGGGAGTTTAAGTATCTCGGGTCTTGTTCACGAGTGAGGGAAAGATGAATCGGGAGATCAATAGGCAGATTGGTGCTGCATCTGCAGTGATGCAGGCGTTGTACTGGTCTGTTGTGGTGAAGAGAGAGCTGAGCTGGAAGGTGAACCTCTCAGTTTACTGGTTGATCTGCGTTCCTAACCTCAAATATGGTCACGAGCTTTGGGTAGTGACCGAAAGAATTAGATCACAGATACAAGCGGACAAAATGAGTTTTCTCCGCAGGGTGTCTGGACTCTCCTTAGAGATAAGGTGAGAAGCTCGGTCATCCGGGTGGGGCTCTGAGTAGATCTGCTGCTCCTCCACATCAAGAGGAGCCAGTTGAGGTGGCTCAGGCATCTGGTTAGGATGCCTCCTGGACGCCTCCCTAGTGAGGTTTTCTAGGCACGTCCAACCAGGAGGAGACCCAAAAGAAGACCCAGGACAAACTGGAGGGACTATGTCTCTCAGATGGCCAGGGAACGCCTTGGGATTCCTCCTGGAGGAGCTGGCCCAACTGGCTGGGGAGAGTGAGGTCTGGGCCACTCTGCTTAGGCTGCTGCCCCCGTGACCCGACTCAGGATAAGCGGAAGTAAATGGATGGATGGTGCAGAAGATGATAAATCTTTGCGACAAGACAGGTGGTGTAAAATCAATGTTGAGGTGTGAATCAAATCTACAAACCTAATGAGACCATCAAGGTGTCATAACTACTGTTAATAAAATACATAAAACATATTTTGTCATTTTTATCTTTACAGTTACACTCAAGTAGAAGTAACGTTAACAGAACCTGAACCAAAATGTATTAGCTTTAAAAAAAGGACCATTTTGTTGTAAACTTGTGGTTTTTATTGTCAAAGTTTTATTAGTAGGATGAGCAGTACAGTAACTACTAATGATGTAGTGTAGGATGTCTGACTGACGCCAACGAGTGTTTATGAAAGATAAGCTTAAACCAGTTAATTCAAACAGATCAAAGTAAATCCTCACCAGTAAGATGAGAAAAAGTAGAAATATTATAAAATCAAATAAAACAAAACTCTTCCTGAGATGTTTTTTAAACTAGAGGTGTTATTGACCCCACTCAGACTAAAACACATCCCAGCAGTATGGATTCTAGTGTCTGACGTTCTGATTTCCTTTGAAATTTACAAAAAAACAGCTAAAGGTAACAACGCTAGTGAAACAAGAGTAAAAAGAAATGCTTTTAAAGACCTACATGGGCTAGGAGTGTATAGCTAAACTAATGTTTTTAGGATTTTGTGTGTCTCACCTTGCAACAAGGATGTTGCAGTAGTTACGGTCTCAGGTACGCCATCCTTACTGTAAATTGACTGGAGGAATTCTGGAACGCAGTCATTTTCATCCACAATAACCACTCGTACCTAAAACGTCACAAGGAGAAAAAAAAGATGACAGACTACGTGAGTGTTTTTATTGTGATGCATCAAAATGTAACTTTTAACAGGCTAAGTATGTTTGACTGGATCTTAGACACCTGCTTAATGTTTTATTTGTTTCTTGTTTAAATTTCTGTTTTGTGACTGAACTGCACTTTTTCAGTGTGTATTAATGTTTGACAATTAAATGTCCAAATGCTCTGAAAAAATGAAGAAAAAGCCATATTTAATATATATTGAAAACATTAAAATGAAAACACTGAAAAAAAACTGAGTTGAGCACAACGATCAATGTTTTAAGGTGATAAAAAATGCTTTAAAGTGGTAGAACTAAAAAAAAAACTACATCACATAAGTGTTTTGCGTGAGAAAAATGAAACTACTTTGAGTCCATGTTACAGTAAAACTCTTGAGTCTCCAGGACCGGCCCAGACAATCCCACATGGAAATGCTGCAGATTAAAGTCACACTGGAGTAGTGTTATGAAATTTTAAAATCTGGGATTACTTCTGCAGGCGCTGTTCAGAATTGGTTTTCTTTGCATCCAGAGTGGTTTTCATCCGCAAGTAACCTAAATTAACCCTATCCATAACCAAAAAGGGAGCTTCATCCCAACCTCCTCCAAAGGCATGGCTTAACGTGGATCCCTCGAGTTTATTTTCCCTCCTCAGGGAAAAAACTGCTCCCAAGTCTGAACTTCAGTAGGTCAGCAACAAATTCAATCCACTACAGTTTGTTAGAAGCCCCGTGCTAACAAACGAGTTACTCGTAGAAATGTGTGAACACGACGGTGTGTTTTGCTGAGACACTGTAATGCTGCTCTGTTCATTAGAGACCAGAAGCTCCGACACCTCCTCCACCAGAAGATGGAGAGTTCAGAAGCAATAAGTGTAGAAGCAGGCTGCTCTGACCCACAACACACACACACACACACACACACACACACACACACACACACACACACACACACACACACACACACACACACACACACACAAAGACCATGAGTGGTTTATAAATACCACTGGTATTAGGTTTGGGTAGATGAGATGAAATTCTGTAATATCAGTTAATCCTTCAGCAAAGATCAGCTTCAGAGCTACAAACAAGAAAATAAATTTTGACAATGTCAGCTCCCTGAGGAGTTCGTGTGTGAGCGTGCAAGTGTGTGTGTGTGTGTGTGTGTGTGTGTGTGTGTGGTGGGGGAGGGGTTCATGGGCAGTGATGCCAAGGGTGTGTTCTCTGGAGGCTGTGCTTCGGTAAAATCCAAAGTGAGACAGTGAAAGTTTTTATTTCAGCACTCATCTGCAGGGTGTTTGTTTTTAATTCAAACTAAAGAACTTCTGTTTTTAAACAATATTTTTTGTTTATTTTGTGACAAAGTCAAGAAGTCCTATGTTAGTAATTTGTAGAGTTTTATTCATTTAGTTTTCATTTAGAGTTTCTGATTATAGATTTTTTTGTAAATCTATTGGGGTGTTCTTTTGAAGACATTCATTTCTGATGGGTTCTTTGTTTTGTTTTGATTCCAATGTTTACTTCTGGTGTTTTCTCATTATTTTAATTTCATACGCTCAGTTCTTTGGGTTGCTTTGCTTGTTAATTACTTAACAATCATTATTGTTTGAACATATTGTGGTTAGTGGTTGAAGTAGATGGTTTGTTGTTATGTTCAGCTCTATGAAAAGTGCTCTGCAATTAAACTCTGATTAATTGTCTGATGTATGTCCTGGATCCATCATGCTGGTCGACTAAAGGCATCACGTCTAGTTATCACACAGCTAAAAGGCAAACGTCTGGTGACGGTTTTCCTTGTGTGTGTGTGTGTGTGTGTGTGTGTGTGTGTGTGTGTGTGTGTGTGTGTGTGTGTGTGGCTTCAACAGATAATCTTTGCCAAAGATCACTCACAAATAGTCATATTCAGTCAATTTAACAAACATAATAATGAATAAAATTGATTTTAAAGATTTTAAGCTAAAACGGCCTGCTTAGGCTACTGCCCCCTCGACCCAACTGCGGATAAGCAGAGGAAAATGGATGGATGGATGGATGGATGGAGCTCTAAAAGACCTGATACCTGATACTTTATTACCACTGATGAAACTAAAAGATTTGTATACAAAACAAAATGAATTTTAGTCGGTCACTTTAAACAGAGTATGAAGTTAATACTGACATCATCAAGGCTGATTTTATCCCACAGGGTTTGGTTAACATGCTCTTGACAGGCACGTGTTTGGCCTCCACTTGGGCTCTCAGGGCGTGAGAAAGCCATGAAGAACATCTGATCCTGGTGGAAGATCCTTTATGCTCTTTGGAATAACCAAGGAGAAAGCAGGGCTTTCCTCAGGGCATCACCCTATCATGGGTCAAGCTTACCTTGTGGGGGTCTAAACCCTCCTAGAGCCACCCTCAGACCTCAGCCCTAGCAGGAAGGTTTGTTTTATATGAGGTGGCTCAGTAGAGGAATATCATGACCCAGTTAAACTCCACATTTACCCTGGAGCGAGCTTCTAGCACAGCCCAAACCCAGCCCTAACAACCCACCAGGAGACACGGGAGTCTCTATTCCATTGTGCTTCTGTGCCATCAGATAAACAAAACTAAATACAGCATGTGTAATATAAAGTATGTGAAAGCAGACACAAAATGAAACAGATGTTGGCTACTGATAAGGGGATGCTCTGATACCAGCATCAGGTATCAGTCTGCTGATGTATCCGTGTACTCAAAAAATCCTTCCAATGCTACCAACGGCAGCCGGAAAACTCTAAAGAGTGGTGTTTCAGATTCCAGTATACGTGCTGTCTGAAACCTTACAAAATTTGGGTTGGGTAAAGCACACAGGTGTTAGAACTCCTAAAGCAGTAAAGCGTTTCTTCAGCTTAAACAGAATTAAAGGAAGTGAAAGTTCTCCACATCAAACAGGATGAACGGCTGCTTCAAGATAACAGAAGATTAAAGATCTGATGTTTTCTCTCATCAGATGAGTGGAAAAAAGAATTTTAAGAGTTTAAGTTGAAGATATGGTTTGTGGTTTAGGAGCATCCCTACTGATGACAATGGGTAAGAGGATATAACATGCATAAACGTCTTATAAAAAAATAGATTTATGTCAGATTTTGCTTTCTGTTTGAAATACTGAGGCATAATATGTTGATGAAATAACCCAGTTTGAGAGCAAATGCATCTTTACTCATCACATTAGAGGAGCAATGTAATGGCTTTACAGCCCTGTTTTTGTCTCGTCAAACAGTCCCAATTACTTGGTCAAAAACCAATTTGTATCTGACAGTGTATGGCATAAGACGATGGGACTAACATGAGCGAGAGCAGCAGGGAATTAGTTACAGCAAAACGGGAAAAGCAATAATAGCTATAAATCCATTTTATTGTGGTTTAATCTTGTGTGCAGATCAGAGAAGCTCTTGTGTCCCTCTCCACTGCTGAGGCAGTCACTATGGTTACATGAATCTGTCACTAAAACGTTGCTGCAATGACAAGAATGTTTTAAAGTAAAAACCCCTAAACGCTCATTCAACCTAAAGAATGTCTCACATTCGAAACCCAAGCCTTCAGTAACATAAAATTACAACATTTTCTTGTAAACAGTTTTCTAAAGACTGTTTAACATCGGAACAGCAGTGAAGCTAAAGGTTTGTTACTTATAACTGTCTGTAAGAATCCTTTCTATCAGGTTTTACCTCGGATGCTCCACCTGCATCTCTAGTCTGTCAGCAGCATTAAGTAGTATTAAACTGATGTCTGTTAAAGCAAGTCTGTGTGCAGACCTCATCTAATAACTGAATGGTTTGGTTTTTATCAGTGCAAAGATATAAAATAGGCTGTCTAGTTTGACCCCAGCTTACCTCACCACATTCACACCAGTGTCAATCTGGTAAGCAACTGGTTAACTATATATGACCAAATCATGTAAAATGTAAAATATTGTTTGAGAGTTTTAAAGGTCAACTTTACTCATATTTTAAATACATTTGCACTACATGGTCTCTACTAGGAATAAATGCCTTGTAACTGGGGAAAAAAGCTCTGGCGGGTCTGTGTGAGAATGTAGAAGTCAGCTGGAGGAGAAAGTAGTTTCAGACGACAGGAATTGGAGTCTTATTTCCTGATATTTGGACATCTCTCCTCTGATTGGCTAACAGCAACACGACTCTACCACTGACTCTGTTTGCTCTGCAATGTTGATGTTTTATCTCCACAAATAACACAAGCCTGGAGGAGTTCTGCTGTGTGGTGGAGTTGCTAATGCTAACGTTTAGCTTCTACTAGCTGAGATGTTCTCTGCTGTTTCCTGGACTCTAAACCAACAACAGCCTTCCCCGTCGTGAGTTAAGATGGGTGAGTCCATGAATGTTAAGTGACAGTGTGACGTAGATCTGTCAGGATTTTCTGAACTGAGCATCTTTCCATCTCTTTTCTAAGAAGCTAATGCAGGAAATACAGTCAGGTCCATAAATATTGGGACATCAACACAACCCTAACATTTTTGCCTCTATACACCACCACAATGGATTTGAAATGAAACAAACACAATGTGCTACAACTGCAGACTGTCAGCTTTAATTTGAGGCTATTTACATCCAAATCAGGTGGACAGCATAGGAATTACAACAGTTTGCATATGTGCCTCCCACTTGTTAAGGGAAAGTAATGGGGCAGAATAATAATCATAAATCAAACTTTCACTTTTTAATATTTGGTTGAAAATCCTTTGGAGTCAATTACAGCCTGAAGTCTGGAACTCATAGACATCACCAGATGCTGGGTTTCATCACTGGTGATGCTCTGCCAGGCCTCTACTGCAGTTGAGTCATCTACCAGCAAAATGGTAGGTGAAAACAGTGGACGAGGTGCTGAGGACTCTGTATTTGGGTTCCTGTGGAGCCAAGGAACTAGAGGGTTTAGAATAGAATAGAATAGAATAGACTTTATTGATCCCACAGTGGGGAAATTCACTTGTCACAGCAGCACCATCACTCAAAGGGTAATTAGAAGAAAGATAAAGACAAGGGTACATGTATATACACATAGGTAGTAATCTAGTATTGTAATCTTAGATCATTAAAAAACCACAAATAAAAGATGAAAACAAACTTGGGTACCAACACTATGCAGCATACTGTAAGAGACACTGACAACAATGTGAATCCGGTATTGCACAAGTATAGACCACATACTGAATATTGCATTGGTGTTATTGTGTACCAGGATGATACCAGTACAGCATAAACTGAGGAGTTAAACAGTTTGAGATGGAGGAAGGCCAGGTGGTCCAGCGGAGTGTCGACACACAGCATTCTTTAGTATTTTTGCATCAGGCAGTGGAGGTTGAGGTCCTGGGGGTTTTAGACTGTGGAGGCTGCTTCTTACGGACTACAGGCTCCTGCTGGATGGCATCAGGTGGTTAAGTGGAAGGAAGGGGCTTGGAGAGATCAGCTGCTTGATCCTCAGCAAGAGAAGAGAAGCAGTTTGAAAGACTGAGGTCAAGTGGGGGGATGGGACCAGCAACAGGGGATCTCCTATGGCAACGTACCACAACCTCAGACCAAGATGAAGATGGGTCTGGAGTAGAGCTGGAAGTTGGTAGTCGTGATGCAGCAGGGTCCCAAGCAATGGTGGAGCAGAGGGTTCTGCATGGATGTCTCTTTTTCAAATTTACTGACAATGAAACTGGACAGTGAAGGGAGACGATTTCTAAAACTATCCAGCAGCATTTCTTTCTTTTGCAGTTCAGTAGATAGTCACTGTACATCCTCTTTAAGGTTCTGGATCCTTTATTTACTTTAAAAAGCATAAATGGATCATTGTGAGGCAGAAGGAGGGGGAAGACAGACATTCAAAATAGCTTCAAGGTTGCAGACAGCTTACACTGTAGCTGAGCCGTCTCTGCCGGATCCAAAATACTTGTAGTCCAATTAAAAGTCCAAGAAATCAAAAAATCCCCAAAATTATAAGAATCATAAAGGTCCAACAAAATCCACAGAATCTAGCAATCAGTGATAGAAAAGAAACAGGTTTTTAAAGGAATTAAAGCACAAAAGTAGGGAGCTGAAAGAGACACGTCTGCAGACAATAATCTACTAAATTATTGACATCACCACACCTGTTCAAGACAGACGATACCTTTATGTGTGCAAAATAATTGAACCAAGAGTTCTAAATTTAATTTGGAAAATTTAATCCTAGTCTTCTTTCAAGACTGCTGATATCTAGCTGAAATGTTGCTTGTTTATATTTTCCCTTAAAATGTTTAGGTTTTCTCTATTTACAAAAAATCAGTGATAGTTCCTTGAGACGGAGGAAAATGTAATAAATGTATGTACAAAAAATGCGGAAAGGCAAGATTACTGGGGAGGTGAGAGGAAGTCATGTGCAATAAAGCAAGATGAGCTGAAATACACATATCTAAATGTGCACACAGCACACAGCTGAGATGCTACAGGCAGGTCTCAGGCTGGTTAGGTAACTAATGGTGCACATGAGCCATCACTCCTGGAATGAGAAACTTGAAAACTACCTGCAAATTAAAGTCAAGCTCCAAGAGTCCAGTGCACACTAATCCATTACATCCATTCACTATTTTGACAGATAGCGACACATTATTAGCAAAATGTACAGCATTACAATGTAAATGAGTATAATTGTTTCTCAAATTGTGTTTATAATACATTTTTACATTTATTTGGCCATCTTTATATACAAGGCAACTGCTCTTTTATTCATCGCTAAACTGAAATTGGGTAAGAAACCATGAAGGCTCGACCAGGGAAGATGGATCAAATTTTCTGCAAAAAAAAAAAGTTACGTTCCAACCCTAATCTATAGTCACGAGCGTTGGATAGTGACCAAAATATAGGGAGTAGTAGTAGATCCGCTGCTCCTCCACATCGAGAGGAGCCAGTTGAGGTGGTTCGGGCATCTTGTCAGGATGCCTCCTGGACGTCTCCCTGGTGAGGTTTTCTCGGCATGTCCAAACGGGAGGAGACCCAAAGGAAGACCCAGGACACGCTGGAGAGATGATGTTTCTTGGCTGGCCAGGGAACGCCTTGGGATTCCCCAGGAGAAGCTGGCCCAAGTGGCTGGGGAGAGGGAAGTCTGAACCTCTCTGCTTAGGCTGCTGCTCCCATGACCCGTCCCCGAATAAGTGGAAGAAAATGAATGGATGGATGGATTGATGAAATTTAGGAAGAAACTGGTTGTCGTTACCATAAATAACTGTAAAATGTCAAGTGTCTCTTATCTTCCTGCAGTTTGTTCATTAAAGAGCAGGTTCACTGAGAAACCAAGTATTATTTATTTTTTTAAATTATCATTTAGGCTGAACGTGAAATTAGTCTTCTACCCCTATTTCCTGCATTACACGGAACAATGTTTGGTTCAGAAAAGCCTGACAGATCTACGTCACACTGTCACTTAACATTCATGGACTCACCCATCTTAACTCACGACAGGGAAGGCTGTTGTTGGTTTAGCATCCAGGAAATAGCAGAGAACGTCTCAGCCAGCAGAAGCTAACCGTTAGCATTAGCAGTTCCACCACACAGCAGAACTCCTCCAGGCTTGAGTTATTTGTGGAGATAAAACATCAACGTTGCAGAGCAAACAGTCAGTGATAGAGTCATGTTGCTGTTAGCCAATCAGAGGAGAGATGTCCAAATATCAGGAAATAAAACTCCAATTCCTGTCGTCTGAAGCTACTTTCTCCTCCAGCTAACTTCTACATTCTCACACAGGCCCGCCAGAGCTTTTTCCCCAGTTACAAGGCATTTATTCCTACTAGAGACCACTGCAAATGTATTTAAAATATGAGTAAATCTTCTGCCACCTTCTCCTCCAGCTGTATTCTCTGTCCTCAAACAGACACACCAGAGTTTTTATTCCCCAGTACGATTTACTTTCAAGGCATTCATTCCTACTAGAGACCACTGCAGATGTATTAAAAATGAGTAAAGCTGACCTTTAATCTCTAGTCATGTTAATGCAGTCAGAACACAACCTGTGTTTCTTCTCCAATATTTGAAGTTCATTTTGAACCAATAAATGTAAAAACTAGCAAATACTGTAGAGAAACCAGAAGTATAATCCTTCAAGTTGACTTTAGTGCATTAATAGATACACCTGTAGGATTTATTCAGTGAAAAAAATAACACAAGATAAATTATAAGCATACTTTACACTTATTTATCACACCACCATTTAAAAAATCAAATACATTTAGTTGATAGAATTTTTAAATCTAAATCTGAATGAGCTATGGATGCTAACAAAGACAGAAACGCAACATGACACATACAGATTTGTTGTCTTTTCACCTGTCTTACTCTGAATTCAACTGGCCTCGTCTCCTCCATGTGCCATCTCCCACTCTATCTCCACTCCGGCTTCTGGGTCTCTGTAGGCCACAGAGTTCCAGAGTGGAGCATCTGAGGACAGATCAGTTCAGCAGGACATGTTTTAGCCCGGGGCCAGAGTAATGATGGAAACCAGACCAGATGCCTCAGTGCCTGCAGCACTCAGCCTCTGTTCTGCCTTCCATCCTGACAACATGAGGAAATCACTGGGAGTTCCACCGCTGTCATTCTCAGTCAGACAAATCTGTTAGGGTTTCACCCAAGAAAAGGTTTACACTTTAAACTGGACATGGGCAGTAGTTTCTATTTAAGCTCTCTTCAAACAGATTGTTGTTGACTTCTGCATAAAGCTGGAGATGACATCCACTTTATACTGATAGATCAGCTTCAGGGTAACTATGACATTTAATTTAATTCATTTTCCTAATTTTAGTCTTTTTGCCAGTTAAAATCATCTCATTTTACTGTGTGTAAGAAATGTGGTAGGAGTTAGGCAGTAGGTCATGGGTGTGTCACCACAAGACAAAACTCCATATGTGGAGAAGAAAAGAAACGATGAATGTTTATAGAAGGTTCTAGGATCAATGTTTAAATTTAAAAGCACTGAAAAAACGTAAATGCTTGCTCAGATGCTTCTTGATAATCTGGTATTTCAAAACCATATGTGACTGTTTTCAGAGATGATCGTAATCCTTCCTCACTTTCACAGACAACCTGATAGACCAGGTTTACCGTACTAGTGCAACGATAAATTTAAGGTGATTAGTGAAAGGGATGCACTCGGTGCGTTTTCTGCCAGAGTTTAAACTGAAGAACATCTTAAGAAGAAAATCATTTAGGTTAAACTTTAAAATAAAACTATGATAATGATAAATGACACACATTTGTATAGTGCCTTTCAGAGTCAGAAGACCAAAGAATTTTACACTACAGTGTAACATTCATCCATGCACACACACATTCACTCCCTGGTAATGATGAGCTACAATGTAGCCACAGCTGCCCTGGGATGCACAGACAGAGGCGAGGCTGTCGTGCACAGGCACCACCAGTCCCTCCCACCACCACCAGCAGGCAAGGTGGGTTAAGTGTCTTGCCCAAGGAAACAATGGTAGCACTCTCTGCCGGGAGCCGGGATCAATCCTACAACCTTCTGATTACTGGACAAGCCGCTCTACCTCCTGAGCTACTGCTGCCCAGCCCCTATGAACAAATACATGCACTGTTAATCTGAAGTAAAATGTTAGCATCTGAACTATGTGTAGTAAATTATTCTGAGCTGCAAAAACAACATATCTAAGCTTAATATCTGTAAAATTCAATTTTTTTGAGCTAAATAGGAACCATCTTGAATACAGTTGACTTGAGAAGTAAAGAACGTGTATGATCCATTGAGGACTTTCAAACCGTTACATCAAAATAAGCCCAGTGGTTCATGAGATATTTAGCAAAATAATGGCTAACCCCAACAGCTCAGATGTGTTAAGCAAAGGTCTCGAGCAATGTGTGGCTGTTGGCACATTGGTGTATGATGTTCAGACACTAACACCACGGATTTTAGCTTAATGCATGTAAAGTATAACTGAGTTAGAACCAGTTTTGAGTTAGTTAAATATCAACCAAGTGTGGAGGTCATCTGGACTACAAAAGGTCATGTATTGATACGCATCCAATAATTCCTTTCTGAGAATCTCAAAAAAATCCATCCTGTGTTTCAAGAGATGTTTAGCAAACCAAACACACACCCACACAAACACAGGCAAAAACATCATCGCCCACTCTTCACCTTTCAGTGGAAGTAGTATTGAATACAGGCCTGAAGGCCCGAGGAGAGAATCCTGCTGTGTCATAAAGTTTGGAGCATGAAGATAAATCTTTTCTCTTCAACATGACTTAGAACTGACACAACACTCACAAACCTCTGCTGCACTGCTCATGCTGTCCTGACCCTCGCTGGCCCGCACCAGTAGCAAGTAACGATGTTGGTCGCTCTCGTAATCGATGGAGCGGGTCAGGCTGATTTCACCCGTCTCTGCTGAGATGGAGAAAAGACTGCTGGGATTGATCAGGAGGCTGTAGCTGATTGGTTTCTTCTGGAAGGACACAGCAGGTGTCACCAAGAAGCTGAGGAAACATGGAGACACAGATACTGGTGACTTATTACCAGAGCAGAATTTCTTCAGACAAGTGCAGACCATTAAATAAAGATGTTTACCAAATATTCCTGTTCATATCAGAACTAAAGAGTACACGGGCCATTAGGAGCACTAGCTTACAGTTATGAAGTGCTGAAGACATTCTCACTCGTGCTCACAGCTAAATCGACAAAAATATAAAAAATAAAAATATGAATAAACAAATGGGCTCCCTAATGTGTTGTCAATATGAGTGTGCAAATAACTGTATTCAGTCTATTACACTGGGTGGTGTAACCCTAACCCTATCCGTGGATCACAGAGGGTTGGCGGTGGATCAGTGGGGGGAGCTAACGTCAGAGGACTCAAAGGTTGGTGGTTTAATCACAGAAGCACCAGAATATTTGGACAAGACTCTAAACCCTCTGTAACCTCCAGATCTATGAATCTGGGGTATGAATGTGTGCCATTGTTCCAGTTGGGTTGTCAGGATGAAGTCAGATACTAAGCACTACAAATTACTTGAGTTTATTTCTGGAACTGGTTTGTGTGAAAATCCTCGTCAGTGGTGCTGTTTTCATTTCCTCCAGTTGTGACACAGCATGTAACACAGCAGCAACACTTTAACACTGAACTGTTGCTGTTATCAGCATCAAATACATATTTTATAAATATATAAAGTTATGCACAGAAACATTTAGACACCTTTATTAAATGCTTTCAGCATCTAGAGCTTTACTCCTCCTGTCTTTGTAAGACTTTCAAAGATTGTTCTAATAAACACTGAGTGCATCAGGAATCTTTATGAGACAACAGACCCACAGACAAGCTTTTGTGGTTTTAAAAACTACACTCAGTCCAACAGCAACAACAAACTACTGTAAAGAAACACATATAATAGGACAGAATAACATGTCATTTGTATTCATAAACTCCTTTCGCAAAGTATTATTAGTCACAAAAAATAATTTATTTTTTTAACTCAATTTTAGTTTTCTCTAAAAAGGACATTTAAGGTATTTAATTATGACTAACACAATGAAAAGTATGAACAGAAAGCCATAGCACAAAATTAAATTAAGAGCTGCTCCTTAATTCAGAGATTTGACCCACGGGACTGAACAGGGAAACACAGTCCTCTATCCACTTAGGGCTGAAAACATTTTCTACACTTTTCTTTACACATTTATTTAAAGGTGTGGGGAAACTGGTTTAATCAATAAATCAGCAGTGGTCTCCAGTGGAAATGAATGCCTTGCAAGCTGTACTCATGGCAAAAAAAAGCCCAGAATTTCTTGGATCAGCACAGACAAGTCTGCTGCTGCACAGAGTGGCAGCAGACAGCAGGATTTGGAGTCTTATTTCCTGATATTTGGACATTTGCCTCAGATTGGATAACAGCAACGTGACTACCACCAACTTGCAACGTTGATGTTTTATCTCCACAAATAACACAAGCCTGGAGGAGTTTTTCTGTGTGGTGGAGTTGCTAATGCTAACGGTTAGCTTTTACTAGTTGTGACGTTCTCTGCTGTTTCCTGGACGCTAAACCAACAACAGCCTTCTCCGTCACGAGTCAAGATGGGTGAGTCCATGAATGTTAAGTGACAGTGTGACGTAGATCTGTCAAGCTTTTCTGAACCGAGCGTTTTCCCGTCTAATGCAGGAAATAGGGATAGAAGACTACACTGCTCAAAAAATAAAGGGAACACAAAAATAAGACATCCTAGATCTGAATGAATGAAATATTCTTAATAAATACTTTGTTTTTTTATGTAGTTGAATGTGCTGAAAACAAAATCACACAAAAATTATCAATGAAAATCAGATTTATCAACCCATGGAGGTCTGGATTTGGAGTCCCACTCAAATCTAAAGTGGAAAAACACACTACAGGCTGATCCAACTTTGATGTAATGTCCTTAAAACAAGTCAGAATGAGGCTCAGTAGTGGGTGTGGCCTCCACGTGTCTGTATGACCTCCCTACAACGCCTGGGCATGCTCCTGATGAGGTGGTGGATGGTCTCCTGAGGGATCTCCTCCCAGACCTGTACTAAAGCATCCGCAAACTCCTGGACAGTCTGTGGTGCAACGTGGCGTTGGTGGATGGAGGAGACATGATGTCCCAGATGTGCTCAATTTAATTCAGGTCTGGGGAACGGGCGGGCCAGTCCATAGCATCAATGCCTTCATCTTGCAGGAACTGCTGACACACTCTAGCCACATGAGGTCGAGCATTGTCTTGCATTAGGAGGAACCCAGGGCCAACCACACCAGCATATGGTCTCACAATCGGTCTGAGGGTCTCATCTTGATACCTAATGGCAGTCAGGCTACCTCTGGTGAGCACATGGAGGGCTGTGCGGTCCCCCAAAGAAATGCCACCCCACACCATTACTGACCCACTGCCAAACCAGTCATGCTGGAGGATGTTGCAGGCAGCAGAACGCTCTCCACGGCGTCTCCAGACTCTGTCACGTCTGTCATGTGCTCAGTGTGAACCTGCTTTCATCTGAAGAGCACAGGGCGCCAGTGGTGAATTTGCCAATCTTGGTGTTCTCTGGCAAATGCCAAACGTCCTGCAGGGTGTTGGGCTGTAAGCACAACCCCCACCTGTGGACGTCGGGCCCTCATACCACCCTCATGGAGTTTGTTTCTGACCGTTTGAGCAGACACATGCACATTTGTGGCCCGCTGGAGGTCCTTTTGCAGAGCTCTGGCAGTGCTCCTCCTGTTCCTCCTGGCACAAAGGCGGAGATAGCGGTCCTGCTGCTGGGTTGTTGCCCTCCTACGGCCTCCTCCACGTCTCCTGATGTACTGGCCTGTCTTCTGGTAGTGCCTCCATGCTCTGGACACTACGCTGACAGACACAGCAAACCTTCTTGCCACAGCTCGCATTGATGTGCCATCCTGGATGAGCTGCACTACCTGAGCCACTTGTGTGGGTTGTAGACTCCGTCTCATGCTACCACTAGAGTGAAAGCACTGCCAGCATTCAAAAGTGACCAAAACATCAGCCAGAAAGCAGGAACTGAGAAGTGGTCTGTGGTCACCATCTGCAAAACCACTCCCTTATTGGGGATGTCCTGCTAATTGCCTATAATTTCCACCTGTTGTCTATTCCATTTGCACAACAGCAGGTGAAACTGATTGTCAATCAGTGTTGTTTCCTAAGTGGACAGTTTGATTCCACAGAAGTGTGACTGACTTAGAGTCACATTGTGTTGTTTAAGTGTTCCCTTTATTTTTTTAACTGTGTATTTTCCGACTTAACCTTAATGTTAAACTCAGTGTGACATAGATCTGTGAGGAATTTTAAATCCTAGAATTTCACCATCTATTTTCTATCAGAAGCTAATGCAAGGAGACTATTTTCATGTTCAGCCTGCATGAAAAACTCAGAGTGACAAATTATAATCAGAAAAAATCATAAAAAATGCTTTTTCAGTGAACCACACCTTTAACACCACGGTGATGTGATGTAACACCTCCTTCCTCCTTGTTTCTCTGATTATCACAGCGACGGAGGATGCTGCTCACTCTTCCAGCCTTTTACCCTTTAGCATTCTTCCTAATGTTGACAATGTCAGATCACTGAGGTCCATTAACGTTACCATAGTTACATATTAATTTTAGACCAGGGATTGAGGAGCAAATGAATAAAAACACTGTTTTCATCTCATATGGCCATATTTACCAGTAAAGACGACCCAGTTGTATCTGTATGACTCTGTTGCATCTTTTATGATGTGCAGCTGTTTGGGACCAAGCAACAGTTCGTTTGGATCAAAGATTAATTTAGTGTGACTTTCTTAAACACAGAGAAATTGAAGGTCTGAAATATTTATCTAATTTACCTAAATGGTCTCGTTTCAGAGGTAGTGAATAAAAGGAATGTCCAGTTAGAAGCTCCAACAGTTGAGACTGTAAACCAGGGAGGGAGAATATAATCTGGACAGTCTTCCTTTTCATTTATTGGTCCTCAGATCCAGAACCATTTACCAACAGAATAAGACTGTTGACTGATTCCAATGTTCTTAACTCTCAAATGAAACAATTTGACAGGAACAAAAATGTGTGTGAGATGTCTAGCTTCTGTGTTGATTTAAGACACGTAGGTTTTAATTATTCACCTTTAAAATCTTAAAATTATTTATCTTTGCATATTTCATGTTTATGTTAAAAAACTTTAAGCAATGGGTCGGCAGAGCCTTTAGCTAGAAAACTTAAGCACAGACCACCAGTGGCATAAATATAAAACCAATGAAAGAAAACAGAGAAGTGCCAGACAGTCATTTTTTCTTGTTGAAGGATGGAGACAAAGTTGGTTTTGAGAACCCGATTTCCTCGTCTGACTGAACACGCTGTGGCTGCTGACTGACATCTGTGGAATTATCCAGTTACACAAGTTAATAGTGCTCATGAGCAACATGTGGTGACGGAGTGTGGTTTCTGCTCGGCTCAATGAGGAGAGGAGGGCCACGTTAGACAATGTTGAGCAGCTGTGCTAATTAACTCCACCTGGAACTTCTACCTGAACTAATCAGACCCTCTTTAGGAGAAGCCTAGCAAGGGCCACCAATGTGCCGGAGCCAAAGACAAGCAAACCTGTTATTACAGTAATTCCTCCAATGTATGCTGAGGCTTCTATTA
Organism: Aphyosemion australe; assembly: GCA_006937985.1. NCBI lineage: Eukaryota > Metazoa > Chordata > Actinopteri > Cyprinodontiformes > Nothobranchiidae > Aphyosemion > Aphyosemion australe. The sequence goes on along the minus strand of SSNS01000292.1, from coordinate 359,078 downwards.
TAGGGAACGTTTTACATGTTAGTCACTATGTTAGTTACTATGCCTTAAGACCAATCATGGTCTCATTGTGAGTGAATCTGAAAATCATTCTGCTGAAAATCAATGAAACCTGGAGTGTGTTTAAATAGAAATCTGGTACAAAAGCAGGAATGTTGCATAAACATGTAGACGGTTCAGGTTAGGGATCATTTATCTCATAAAACTGGATGGGAAAAGTTCATTTTAGCCTTTATTATTTGAGAATGTAGTTTCAGCTTATAATGAGATAAAACTCTAGGCCTGTACACAATATCAGATAAAAAGCTGATGTTCTGTATGCAACAAGTACGGTCTGATGTGCTGGACTAAAAACTGATCTGTTTTGTCTTTAGCTGTATAAAGCACATTTATCTGTCAGGATAACTTATAAACCCCAAATGTACAAGAAAGAATGGCCTTGGCTTTGGTCATTTTAAGCCAAAAACTATAAAAAAAACTTCTAAAATATTAGTTTACCAGAAGATGCCGTTAATAATACCTGTTATTGTGACAAATGAAAGGTCAAGCCAAAGTTTAAAACTGATTTTGATCAAATCGTATCTCACTTGATGTGCCAAGATCAGGAAGTTTCATAAAATATTTTCTGTTTCTCTAAACTACTTTAATGTAGTCGTGGGCCAACATGAGGCCCTGAATTACCCTGAAAACTAAAGAAAAATAGTTTCATGGTATTAAGAGAAAATTATCAGAGAAAATGTCACAAGGTCACAATAACAAGCTGTGTTTACCTAGTTCTAAACAGCGCTGCTCAACAGAAGAAAGCTGTAAGATTTTTAGGTGACGCAATATAACTTTTTCTATAAACATGTGCCTATATAAGATTATGATGGTATAATAACAAAAATACAACGAGTTAAGTTCATTTAGCAAAACGAAAGCTGGCTTTATGCTTTAATTTTAGAGGAATGCTCTCTGTGAGGGATAAAACCACAATTATGGAAGAATTAACAGTGTGATCTATGACTTTTTGCCCCACGCTCCAACCCCGAATCAATTCTACCCTCACTCTTCATTGAAATAATGTGTGCAGGACTCCTTTAAACAGTCCTAACAGATAAATCTTAATAACTTTGTAAAAGACAGATACTGCCCAACGAGCTGAGTGTCAAAACCAGATAAAAATTATAAATAGTAAACAAATGCTTGTAATCTTGTATTCTGGATTAAAGTTTATGACTTTTAAATTAATGAGAGTAATCTATGTGTCAGTTCAAACAAGTCTGCTGTGCCATCAAAGAAAGAAAAAAAGACAAAAACTTCATATTATTGCCTCAGTACACTTATCTAATAATACCAGTATAATAGTTATTACCTACTTTCTTTTCATGGAAGGAAAATACAGTTCATTGATTACTTCATTGTTCCTTTGCTGTCAAAGTGCTCATAATGACATTTAATAGCAGTAAATAATAAAGCTTTACCTTCTTGGTGGATGATCTGTCTGTCAGATCAAATCTTAATATGCAATCAAACCCTTAAAGTGAGGCATTTAACTGTCTCAACAATAGCAGGCTAAAAATGCTACATTATTATTTATCAGCCTGCATAACCACTGTGATCATGGTGGTGTCACATGACCACTCACATGTTTGTTTTCTTTTGTCAGACATGCAACGTGTCTGGAGTAAACAATGTTTAGTTTGTGTTGTAATGCTGTCCTCGCTGTGAATGTTCACGACAACTAACACACGGAACTCACAAGTGGAGTCCAAAATGTCTCCAAAACATTCTCAAGGGTTCTTAGATTTCTTTAGTGAACTACAGAGCTTCACGTGTGGCTGGAAACCACAAAAAAACTTTGGGAGGGGTTGGTGTCCAGGATGCAAAATAAAAATCAGAAGATACTGCAAACAAATTTATACATAGTTATGATTTTTTTGTGACTAAATTCAGTCACATTTGTCAGGGTGACTCTTTAATTATAGAGCTTGTTTGCATTTACGTTATATGACCCGGGTGAAACAGATCACAAACTAAATGTTTCACCAAAGTGTTGTAGGCAACAATTCACTGTGATTCCAAATGAAACTTTATTGGAATTTCATGTCTCAGAGCAGTGATGGACTTTAGTCAGACCTGCATGATCAGGATGGAAGTGATGACAAAGACCAAAAAGATTTTCTAATTGATGGTGGGAATAAAAATCCCAAACTTTACATATATATATATATATATATATATATATATATATATATATATATATATATATATATATATATATATAATGTATGTTAGGGCTGTAACAATATTGGCAATATCGCAATATCGTCGTAGTAAAATGACCACAATATTGTCTTGGTCTTGTCACGATATCGTACAGTACGTCTTGAGGTAAAAATAACCCTTTTCAGTCTGCTCCACTGGAGCATAGCAAAGTAAACTACGTAGACCATGATCCTTTGCTTCTGTGTCATCGGCCAGTTTGTCAATGGGAGTGTGTGCAGCCCACACAGCAAAGATCAACAAACATGGAGTATGGAGGCAACAGCAGTGAACGCAGCACGGAGAATACCTGTCAAAGTATTTTATGTTGTGAGTCTTATTATCGTGAGCATAGCCACAATATCGCAATAAATATTGTATCGTGAGGTTCATATCGTGACAATATTGTATCGTGAGATTTGGATATTGTTACACCCCTAATATATATATATATATATATATATATATATATATATATATATATATCTGTCATTTTTAGGTCTTTAGGTATATACCTAAAGACCTAAAAATGACAGATAAAACACACAAATCGACTTTCTTTCATGTACAGCAGAAACTACGCGTATGTTCTAAAAGTGCACATTTTGTTTGATTTTGGTGAATTTTTGAATAATTAAAGGCAAAATTCAGTTTCTGTTTGTTTTGTCTTTATTTAAATAAAAACTCAGACTTCAAAGGAGGAAGGTAGAGAAATAAATCACATAAAATCAAAGTCTTTTTATTTTTAATTGCCACAATAGAACTTTTAAAAAGCCTGTAAACCTTTGAGGTTTTAATTTATTTTCCTGAATGCAATAATTCTTCACCAAAATAAGAAAGGAGGGATGACATTTTTGAGAACTACCAGCATATTAAAAGACTGATAAATGTTTTCTAAAAACATGGGAGATGTTTAAGCAGCCAGTGTCAGAACGGTTATAAATAAAACTGGTGAGAGAGAGATGTAAGCGTAGATTTGTTTCTGTGATGTGGATGCAGCGCTGATGCATGTTTAGTACAGGGCAGGTGTGTGAACTCACGGCTGTCCTTCAGGGGTGTTTTCTGGGATAGCGATGGTGAAGGAGGCGTTGGTGAACTGTGGCGGCCGCGCTCCAGCAACCACCGAGATGACAGCAGGAGCACTGCGACTGCCCAGCCCATCAGCTGCTACCACGGTCAACAGGTACTCCCTGTCCCGCTGCAGAGGAAGGCCTGTGGTCCGCACCTGACCGCTCTTCCTGTCTACCTCAAAACGACCATCACCACCTGCAGGACAGGGATGGATGAACACAGATTTGTTAAGGGTTATGTCTGGAATTTTATCCATGTTCAATTTTAACATCTAAAAAATCAGGACAAACCTAAACATTCAGAATTGTCCAGTGTCAGAAACATTCAGACATTAAAACATAAAGAAACAAACACCTACCTACCTCTCACAGACTCATGACACCTGACGTAGATACTAAAATCTAGGTTTAGAATAAAATACAGATCAGGAAACCTTGTTCTGAATATTGTCTGTGTTAGTTTCCATCCATCCACTTTTTTATTATTATTATTATTTGAAGTCCTTCAGGTAGTGGGGAAGCCCAGACAACCCTCTCCTCATCAACACTCTCTCTCCAGCTTTTCCTGTGGGACACCAAGGCACAATCTAGAGCCAGCAGGCTTTATGGTCTCTCTGTTAAGCCCCGTGTCCACCCAGAGGTTTCTCCCCAGACACGTGTTTGGAGAATCTCCAAACTGAGGCAACTTTTACTGATGCTCAAACCACCTGAAACATCTTCTTTCAATGTGGAGGAGCAGTGGCTCTAAGTCAAGGAAGCTCCTTTTATTGATAAATTCACTTATAAATTAGGAGATTCCCCAAACAGACGGCCTCCTCTCCAAAACGTTGCTTTCACATCCTGTCTCCTGACATCACAAACATAATGAGTACAAGGGGGGGGGGCTTGCAGAGTTCAACCAGCATCAGAAATGAGTTTGACTTTGATCAGAATACAAACACAGCTGTGGATTTGGTTATAAAAGGACCACACATAGAAAGGGCTAAGGCAAGTCTCAGCTAGAACAAGCAGGACTGTCTTCATACTTGTGTTTGTGAGCTCATATAAAAGCTGTGATATTATAACAACAGAGAACATTTCACCTCCACTTTGTCTTCCTCATAGCAATGACAAGCATCAACACTAAGAAGCTCATTCCCTCTTGTTGTATTATTGAATCACAGCTGGATTAAAGGAGCAGGTTCTGATTATGTAAAATCAGCAGGTGACGCTGGTTTCTGAGTCAATCTGTCATGACAATAGTGAGCAGTATAAACATTATTAATGAGCTGTATTTTTGTTGGGTGTGTATCTTTGTGTAGCTCAACAGAAAAAGATAACTTGACACCAAACTTTAGACATGATACAGTTTCAAAGTTTCAGTCTGTCTCAAAACTCTTCAGGGACAGCAAAGAGAAATGTCATTGCTAATTTAAAGATGACATCCTGCCTGAACAAGCTGTCCAAGAGCTGTCAGTCAGGAGCCAATCAGGATCAAGTCATACAAAATCTAAATGTGACAGGAATGATGAAAACCGTCAGGGTTGTTGACATGTTAATTGCCAAAAACGATGAGAAACACCTAACGTGTGCTTTGATAACTCAGTTCTGCACATTTAATTTAAGAAGGAACCAACAAAATCACTGTAAAGGTGTGATTAGGGATTTGTCCATTCTTCCTTCTGAAAAGTTTACTCCAGACAATAAAAACTGTTTTCATCTTTGGGTGATTTATTCACATGCATCATCGTGAGAAACATTAAGAAGTCCTAAAAGAGACTGAAGAAAATCAATACACACTGGAGTTTGGAAAGTAATTATTCTGCTTGGTAGAAAAACAAAAGATTTCACAGCCCAAAGCTGTGTGTGTGTGTGTGTGAAAGTGATGGGCCTGAAGCTGCTCGAGATGTAAAAAGACATTTATGAACTAAAACTAAAAAAGTGTTGATCAGGATTCTAACCATAAGCAGCTTTGTTTCATCACCACCTACCATCTGACAGGAAATACTCCACTTCACCATTCAGGCCTTCATCTCCATCCAGAGCGTTGAGTTTGTAGACGACGGATCCAGCTGCAGCATCAGAGGGGACCACTGCGAGGTAAGGAGATGGAACCATGCTCCATTCTGGGGCGTTATCATTCACATCAGTCACAGTCAACTCCACCCTGACCATGTACCACTCAGGACCTACAGAGAAAAGAAAAGGAGAAAGAGGAAGTTTAGAGAGGGCTTATTGCAGTCCTCAAGTGTGTTTCTCTGTTTCATTCCTTTATTAAAGGCTCTTGCCAATTACAAATGTTGCAAAATTCCCCGATAGCTGACTGTGTGCAGTTTTGGTAAGCCCAGTAAATTCACTGGCATTGAGAAGAAGTTTAAAACGGAGAGAAAAAGGAGTGATGCACTGGAGGATGAAGGACAGGCAAGTACTTAGAAAGTTTATCAGTCAGCAGCAACTCGTTTTATGTGGCAAGAAGTCAAGAGGGATTACAGGCAGGTTCTACAGGAGCAGGGTTTCTGTCACTCAGGAAAGCAAAGGACACAACGTTCTGCTAGATTTGTTAAAATACAAGCATGAGTAATGATTTTTCTGAGATCACGAAGAAAAAATATAACAAATCCATTTCAAAGACTGTTGATCACACACAACAATAAAGTAGAGGCAAAATTTGAAGTACGGCTCATCCAATATCTCAATATCAGATTTTAGTCTTGATCAAAGACGTTTTCAATAAAGAAGCCTGTTTGTCACACATTATTTCTAACCAGGTGTGTTGGTGCAGGCAAACATAGAAAACATGCAGGTAAACGCCCTCAAGGACCAGGATTTGAAAGCCCTACTCTACTGTTGATTGTTTGATTTCAGCCGCTCTAATTGTTGCACCAACTCCTTGCTGCTGTGGAGGGAAAACCAGCTTTCATCATGTGGGGGTACGGGATTAAGCAGACCAGTGTTGTTAGGTCAATGTTTCAAAACTCAGAGGTCATTTCACTTTTACTCAAATTAACTTAAGACAAACTACAGCAATTCAAATTAAAGAGTTCAGATTAGCAGAAGCACATGCCCACTCTCACTGGTCCTCCTGCAGATAGGTGTTTTTTGAGTCGTATCTAAAGCAGGTCAGAACACTGCATAGAGCTGCCGTCAATGGCATTCATAAAAGAGACGAGGTATATTCAGACACCTATTCATAACAAACCTCGTGCATGTAAGCTGTCCCCCGGCACTGTGATCCTCTACAGGGACTCGTATTGGTTTTAAATACATTTTTACTAATGACATCACATTGAGCTGATATCAAAAACAACAAAATCTTGATTGGATCCTAGTAAAAATATATATTTCTCCTATTTGCCCAATTTATTTAAAAAGCATTCATGTAAAACAGAACTTTATTCTCTTGGAAGTTAAAAATAAAACAGCAAAGCAAATCCAGGGTCATTCAGTGGACCGTAAACCAAGAGATTTACTCCAACCAGCAACCCTCCTCAGGGACAGGGGCAATTCCCACAACTGGCTCAGACAAATAAATAAAAAACACACTGCCATCAAGTGAGCAAGAAATACAGAAAAATATCAAATACATTTATTAAGAAGCTGCAGCTAAGACCTGTTTTGTTTTTGATAGATAATAATTCCCTTTTAACTCGATTGATCTTCCTGGTTTCTACGATCCAGAGAAGATCCATTCAAACACAGTTTACAAATTAAAGGAAAGTACTTCAAGAATGACCTGTCTAAATTAATGTTGGTGCTCCAAACTAAATAAACAGTTAAATATAAAAAAAAATCATTAAAAAATCTAATATATCACGTTTACTTTATTTATGTTGACATGTTAA
>SSNS01000292.1:326946-346946 GCA_006937985.1 Aphyosemion australe | reverse complement strand
AATTCCAGCAGCAGGCGGGAATTCCTGCAGCACATGTTCTCTTTGCCCTCCAAAGCCTCCAGTGAGCAGCTCTTTAACACACTGTCAGCATCCAGAGAGCTGGATGCTCTGAGTCTAGCGTTAGGCCAGCAGTGATGCTCACATTAACAATAACTAAATGACACACTCTAGAAGTAGAAGTTTAAGTAAAGATATAAAATAACAAAGATGCAATAGAGTCATTTTTGTGTTACATCAGTTAAGTGCTTCCTTTTGATTTGAAACAACTGATAATGATTTTGGCCTGAACTGAGCAGGCCTTTAGGGAGCCGCAACTGATTTATCTGTTTGTCCGTTCTGTCTTTTTCATGCTAAATTACTACATAATTGATGCAGCATAAATATGTCAGAGTTGAGAGCACTCGATTAGTAGCTGATGATTCAAGCACAGACCTTCCCCTGCCTCCCCCCTCGGTTCCTTCCATCAGCATCTTCCTAGATCTAACTCATTTTCTCACCCCGTCTTTCTTCCTGCTGTTTCTTAGGTTGACAGTACTGATGGCTAAATCAGCTCACCCACCTTTTCTTATTTAGGCGTCTCTCATTAGCCCTTACAGACATTATTAGTTTTTAAGTCTCAGAAAAACAGCATTCTGGTGTACCTGACAGTGTTTGTGGGGGTGTGGGTGCATGTGTGCATTCAAGCTGGGCTCTTCGCTCACATCTTTCTAAAAAGAGAGAAATGCAGTGAGACAAAATATATGCCAGCAAATGGAAAAAAGAAACAGATTAATAAAGAATAAGGAAGTGAGATAAAGAGAAAAATGGCAGAGGAGGACAGTTAATTAAATGAGCTCCACGAGGATTACAAAGAGCTATTTGGCTCTGAATGGTAACTGTTCCATCCATAATCTGAACAGAAAGCTGTTGCTGCTTTAGTGACTTCTTCAAATTTTCCCAAAGAAATGCCAATTAAATCAATGGATGAGAGCAAGACAGAGGCAGAAAGAGAGAACAAGCTTTAGTTCTTCCACTAATTGCAAATGATACAAATGACTAGCCAATAGTTTCTCTGCTTATTCTTCCAGCAATGCTTCTCATAATTGAAAACTCTCGGGCTGCCAATAATGTGCTCAAACAAATGCACACACTTGTCAGGATAAACATTCAGACGTCCAACAGCTAAATAAAAACTGTGGGATTGGTTATGTGCCAACATGACACAGTAAAGTCTATTCATCAATTCATCTTTATCATTAAACAAGTAGAAATATTTACTGTACCTGAAGAGCATCAATGTTTCAAACACTTTCAAACACTGTTAACTATTTTTTAATAAATAAAGATCTGAACAGCTAAAGGTAAAATAATACTTCACCAAATTAGAAAATGTGCAAATGAGTTTTAGGGACAGGGAAGAAAACTGATAAATAATTCAGAGAATGAGGACTTTTTTTGTGCATCCCACTGTTTTTTCAATCCATATTAAAACCAAAATGTTGAATAAATATTTACCTTCCTACAAATGTTTTCTGTCTTCACTTTTTTCAGACTAGCAAATAGATTTCAGTATCAGACAAAAATAACCTGAGAACATACAAAATGTTGATGAAATAATTCTTTTCTCCATTGGTTTTTCTTGCTTTAACACAGTGTTACGATGTTTCATTTACCTTAAATCACTGACGGTTTCGGCGACTACTGTCGCCATCTTCAGAGTCACGCCGACTTGACGGCGTCACTTCCGCCGTTTATTTGCAGGCAGTAAGGGGCGTTGCCGCCCCCTACTGCCTGCACCTTCCTGGTCGATCACCACGTCCCATGAATGATCCAGCGTGTAAACTCCTTCATCCCTATTCATGGTCCTGGGTCCACGTCTCCTTATCTCGATTGCTTCCTTTATCCATCGTCTGTATTTTTGTTGTTCTGTTGTTATGATCTGTGTGCTGTCCCAGTCCATTATATGGTTTTCTCTTGTACAGTGGTCTGTTATGGCTGATTTCCTTATTGTGTTTTCTGCTTCCTCTTTGGCTGCTCTGGTGTGCCTTCGGCTTGTTTCTTTTTCACATTCCTTTTTGTGTTCCATTTTGCGTGTGTTGAGTTGTCGTCCTGTCTCTCCTATGTATGTTTTATTGCAGAGTTTGCATGGAATTTCGTAAACCACTCCACATTTTTGTTCCTGTGTTATTGCGTCCTTTGGATGTACTAGTCCTTTTTTGTATGTTTTGTATGGTTTTATTGGAGTGTTTATGTTATGTTATGCGCCAGGAAGGCACAGGCAGTAGGGGGCGGCAACGCCGTCAAGTCAGCGTGACTCTGAAGATGGCGACAGTGAGTTGCCGAAACCGTCAGTGATTTAAGGTAAATAAAACATCGTAATACTGTGTTAAAGCAAGAAAAACCAATGGAGATAAAAAATACACACAGGAAGAACATAACAAGAAGAAATAATTCTTTTATTTATGGAATGAAATGATCAACACCAACCTGGTTCTGTTTGGAAAATGTAATCCACCACTAAACCTACTACTGCCAGCTGCTGAGTAGTTTTGTCCCATTCTTCTTTACAGAACCGTTGAGTGCTTCTCCAGCAGGAACAGTCTGTTTAAAGGTGCAGTTTGTAAGATTTCAATGGTAAAATAATCACAAAAGAGTCTAATGTCTCAACTACGTTGGAAGGAAGGTTAACCATGAAGGAAGGTTATACTGAAACAGATTTACTTCTCAGCCGGCTCAGGGGTTGTCAGTTTTTCTCCTTTCGAAAAAATGAAATCAGGAAACAGTTAATGAGCAGATTTCATGGTTCCATCAGTTACAGGAAGTAGACCAGGTCCTGAAACCAGACCATCACACCACCACCACCACCCATGTCTGACTGCCGTTTCAGTGTTAGTCTGACTCTAGATAAAAAAGAACATTTTCCCAACAGACTTTGGATCCTTTGTTTCCCGTGTACCAGCTGTTTTTTGTGCAGATGATTTGCAGGCGAGAGCTTTAAGCTGCAGTCATTAATACGGATTTAAAGGGATTTTATTAAACACACCAACAATTTTCTATTTATTGCAGAAACATGGTTTGGCGCTTTAAAGGTAATTTTCCAATCCACTCTTTAGACTGCTCTACTTCCCATCTGGATCTAACTCTGGGATTGTTTACAGCTCACAGTAGAAGCTCCAGTTCCAGGATATTAACCTCGATTCTTAAGGAAACACAAACCTCAGAACAATCGGGAGACAATGTGTTCCCTAGTAAACAATCTCCTGATGACTAAATCCTTTAAGTACCATCTTGTTGAGGTCACTCAGTGTTTGTGTTCCTATGTGCAAGTTAAATTAACAGTTCAGTCAAGGCAATCTCCACAATCTTCAGCTAGTCTCATTAAGGTGTGAAGTGATTCTGTGGGGATTAAAACCTTCTGTCTGTCTTCTGCCCCTCCTACCTTTGTCATTGCTGGAACATTCAGAGGATACCAAGAATAAACATAAAAGCCAGTTTTTGAGAGGTGTGAGCAACAGATGTTTAGATGGAGCCAAATGTTTAGAAAAAAGCTGACTGATGCAGCTGCCAAAAACTGTAAATCCAACTTGTGTGTTTTCATCATCAGTTTAATTACAGAAACATGTCTGCAGAAAATTCAACATCCCAAGTTTCAAACTATGGAAAGAACAAACTATTTCACCAATGTGTTTATTATTAGCAGTTTTATCCTTTTTCTTTTACACTAAACACCTTTTCTAATACACAAGATCACTTCTGCTACACTTTAATCTTAACGCTCTTTGAAAATCAAACCTGGGTTTCCTGATTTCAGCACACATGATGTTTTACACCATTTATTGACACAACTGTAGTATGAAACAATATTTTACACTGTTTCATGTAATAAATAAATAATATAGTTTTTATTTAACACATTGAATGTCTGTGTCTTATTCTCATGCAACAGGATTTTTTTACAAAATGACTGCACTTTTTATAAATAAAATATAAAAATAAAAAATTTGAGATGCATATTTTTAACCCTTTAATTTTCTAATTTTTTTGTTCTTCGAGCACAAAAAATGTACTAAGGGGATGTAAGGGTTAAGCATATTAAATCAACAATAAATGTTCTGTTGGATTAAAACAGGTTTTGCTGTATTGATGTTGAATGTTTTCAATGATCATAAGATTTTGGATATTTTATTTATTTATATTTTTATTACTGACACAAGTCAGTGACTCGATGCCGTCTGCTGGGTTTTCTTACATAGGAAACCTTTAACTCACTGGATTAATGAACTGATCTCAGTGCACTGATAAGTAGCTTCATTTGGAATGTTTACTTTGTAAAGAGCCTTGAGACGACTCTTGTGATTTATATAAATAAACTGAATTGAATTGAATTTACTATTGATTTTAATTTTCAAAACCACCATATAATTAAACACTATATTAGGTGAAAAAAGTGGTTCAATCATAAAACAGAAAAATAAAAATAGAAAAACAAATGTTTTTTGACAAAAAAAAACTAAATGATTTTGATTTAGCCCTGAAAAATAAATTCCGCTGTATCTGAGGTCCTCGAGACATTTTTAAAAACTGTTCTCATGTTTGCTTTTTACTCTCTTTTATTATTTTAGAAAATCTAATTAAAATCACATTTTTTACACTAAAAAGAGTAAAATGTAGAGAAGAATAAAAGAAATCATTTTAGTTTATTTCTATTCAAGCAAAAGTAAAAGAACTCTTACCTAAACTGTAAAAGTTCTAAACTTTCCATCTTTCTTCTGGGTCACTGTGGACTTTGTTTTTGCTCTTTTAGACCAGCGAGAGAGCAGAAATAGAGAACAAGCTATATCATTTTTCCAATTTCATTCTTCTGCGTATTGGTTCTCCTGTCAAGTTCTCTCTGCTGATTGTACAAAATGGAAGTTAATTGTTTCATCTCTCATCTATGTGCAGTTCCAGCAGACACAGAAAGCTAGGAGACGGGGTCGAGAGTTCTGCAGATAATGAGAGATAAAACCGTGATGGATTTGGAAAACAGCTCGCAGAGAATGGCAGCCAAAAGCTTTAAAAAATAGATTCCAATCTGAAAATCTTAAAGTCGGCATTGTTCTATCTGAAAAAATAAATGTAATGGGTTAGGGGAGAGAGAGAGAGAGAGAGAGAGAGAGAGAGAGAGAGAGAGAGAGAGAGAGAGAGAGAGAGAGAGAGAGAGAGAGAGAGAGAGAGAGAGAGAGGTAATAAGTGTGACTTTGTGACAAGAAGGTTCATGGTTCTGTCTCCATGGGGTGGCTCATCCTACAGGAGAACTCAGAAATAAACACAGTTCTGGTTATTTAACTGTAGTCTGAAACCAAAATGATCACTTTTACTTAAACATCAGGTAATTAATTATTTAACAGGTTTTCACAGAAATGTGTTTATCCCAATGACCCTACTGAGTTAAATGAAAATCTTTATTATTCAGCACATTCATGGATGAGTGTATCTCTATTAGCTCACAACAAGCTAATTGTTGCACCTTTCAAAGCTGCTATAGCGAATCTACAGAACAAGCTAGGTTTTAAATGCAAACACGGTCATGGAACGCTCACCCCTCCCCTCGGGTATCTTCCCTGAGACGCTTCTACTGGAACTGGAAACCCGCGATGGAAACGAGATAGTGCTAAACACCAGTCGCTGTTTTCTAGGTCCAAACATCTTTTGTTGTCCGTGACTTCAAATGGTGTTTTTCTTTTTGGGACTCTGGTAGTTTGTCCTAAAGTTGAAGTGGCTCTCCTTCTCTGATATTATTGAGAGGAGAACCTCTCACACCAGTGGTGTTCTGTTGCAAAATACGTGAGTGTGTGTTGAGTGGAGGACCCAGGGAAGTGCGGCAATGTGGCGAGACCGACAACCGGATGGTCCAATAATTGCTTTTGGTCTGAAACATGTTATTGATGAAGGTTTCTAGGCAAATACGAGAAAATCACATGATTACGTTTTTTCATTTTATTTAAATCTCCACAATATATTTATATCTATACGATGTTAGAACGTTGTCAAGAAGCATTAAACAAATGTTTTAAGCTAATTTGTTTTCCAAATTTGCCGTTGCAGCTTTAAGGCCAATTGTGCAAATCTAAATATGAGCAAAACTGAGATTACATAACTCACAGAGGGAGATGTTGGCTTCAGACTGCATGACCAGAGTTTCTCTGTGTTGATGTAGATTCCATTTAATGTATGCTTTTAGAAGAGAAAATGTTCATAATTATATAATTATTTCCAGGACTAAAAGGGTCTGGCTCTGAAAAATCAGGACGACACACATTTAGCATGAAATATTCACCATCTCCTGAGAGATGGTAGTAATCGTGTCCCAGAAGAAAGGACAAAGAGAGGAGTAACCTGGCGCACCGCTGCCTTCATAAAAATGTCACAGCGGGTAGAATTCATCTCTTCCAATGATGACACATGGTTGCATCTACAAATAATAAAAAAATAATAATAAAAAGTGAGCTGAATGCAAAACTGTATGACTATAGAATATTGCAGCAGAGAGAGCTTCACATCCAGAAGACAGAAACCAATAACCTATCAAGGAGTCACTTTTTAAATACATGAATATAACTTATCAGAATTTTAAGAACCAGATATTCTGAGATTAAAGCAGCTGGCAAGATCCTTGGATGTAGCTATCCATTCATCGGTGTCCCTTAGACCAGCTGCTGAAGGAGCAGAACCGCTGGGCTCATCAGAGACTCGACCCAGAACCTCTGAGCTCAGGTCCAGCTGATATCCTAACAACACAACCTGAATGACAAAAATGACCTCGTTCTCATGTCTTCATTTAATATTCATCTTAACAGACAAGAGGTCTTCTTTATAAACACTGTTTTATACAACAGCTGGCGCTTTGCTGATCTCTGATCAGTTAGAGGAGGTGAACCGTCCGGCTTTGATTACTAGTTTTCACACTTTGTTTTTATCTGAGTGCTTATACCGCTCCTTATGAGAGGCTGCCCTGTGTGTATTGCCCATAAAAAAACTGCTGGTTTAGTTGGCCCGTGGTACATAAAATAATAATAAATTGAGAAACATTATGGATGATTATAATCTCACTGGAGCATGCATGTAAATGCATGTGGACCTGATGTAAGACAGATTATACAAATATAATGAAACATCTGACTATAAAAAGAACACAAACTACAGTATTATAACATGCTGGTAAATCTTTAGCCTTTGGCGATCCTTGCTAAGCTAACAGAGAAACCAAGGGACTCGGCTAAAGGGAAGACCATCTGAAAAACCTGCACGAGTATCATGACTATATGAGGAGTAGGTGGGTGGGGAGGCCTCAAACTGAGCTCCATGATTCTTCTCTTTACTTTTCTGTAGCGCCATAATGTCAGCAAACAGCACAGCATGAAGGCAGCTAAACGGATTATTAACCGGATTATTAACGAGCAAGCATGAGCGGATTAGCTCTGTTGCTTTGAAGTCAATCTTGGGAAGCAGAAATTGACTTGGAACACATTACCTCTCTTTTCTCTCAGCCCCCCCACCTTTCCTTTAAAATCCACTTTCTATTTTTAAAATGGAAAAAAAAAACAAATTAGGTCCGGTGACGTGTGTGTTTTTCATCCGGCCAGCCCACACCTTGCCAACACACCTAGATGTTTCAACAGCAGATTCAATTCACTTACTGCTTCTCCACACCTTAAAGCCATACTATGCAACTTTTTTATATTTTTAAATCATTTTCTTGAGCCAGTATGTGCTAAAATGACCTTTTACAGCGTTAATGAAATGTTACTCAGACCCCCACCACCCTCTGTGGCCAGAATACCACATTTGCAACTTCAGAGTGGCGGGCCGCTCCCTGCTGGATGTAGAAAAAGGAGCTGACATACCTGGTGCTTCAGTCTGCTTCCAGCATGTTTCCTGAATGTTTTAGATCATGAACACAACTGATTTGATTGATTTAGTGATGAACCGCTCCTGCAGACACTAATGAAGGCTGAGGAGACATTTCAGCAGTTAGATTAAGGTGTTAAAAAGACAAACGCACAGTGAGGAGATAAGTTTCACTTTTGCTGTCGCTAACGAACACTAGGGGGTGCTAAAAACACACCAAAACTGCCATTTGTTCCTTTAAATGTAGAAAAACATTCTTTACATTTGTACTGCTTATGAAAAAAGGATGCATTGCTAATATTCTGTCATAGATATAAACACACAGGGAGTAAAAAAAAAAGGGTATTCCCCTAAAAACCTCCTGACTCTTTCTGCGTCCAACAGGAACCGAGAAGGGGTTTTGTAAGTGTGAATAGAGACAAAATAAAGTGGGATGAGGAGCACTGGTGTTGGAGACTTTTGATGGAAATCTTATCTCATTATCTGCACCCCACCAGGAGGATTTCTGTTCCAGTATATCCCAACAGTGTTTCCATTACTGCTCTAAAGTCTGTCATGGAGCAGATTTGTACCCGAACTTTAACCGATCCTGACAAGTTGACGTTAAATCAAGAGTAGTTCTTGTTAATTACGTAATTGCTCTTTTTCCTTTGTGTTCAGAGTAAAGTTTTAAATTAGAATTGGTTATCTGTGGTCTGTGAAAGATATGATATGCATCATATCATCCACAGAACAGCAAACATGCATGAGCAGCAAAAACAAACAACAAAACAAAATCCAGTTAAATCACAGTAGGTGTAATTCAATGGGAGTTCTGATTCAACACATTTTTTCAAAAAGCAAAGGGATGATATTTAATTAGGCTTGTTACTACCTGATAATAAACTAACAATCACAAAAATACACTCTTAAAATTACAAGGCTTTTTCAGAACACCTGATTTATAATTAAATAAAACAAAACAATAAAACTGAGGTCTAGTGCAAAACGCAATAACTGCAGTCATTAATTCTTTTTCATTCAACAGCGAGCAACAAAATACATTTTCTACATTAAGAACAATAAAACATAAGTTAACCTTTGACTGAATAGTTTTTCATTGCTGCTTACAAATGAAATAAATTGAACCTCTTACTGACTTTCACCTGCTTGTGTAAACAAACACCAGTCTCCCTCGCATATAAGACCAAATATGTGTGGAAAAGCTATAATCACAGTCCTTTTAGTCCTTATTTAAATCACATCGAGCTGAATGTACCCGTTATATCACAGTGCACAAACAACTGTACACTCGACAGTCATCGGTGCTACTGCGGATAAAACAGACAAAAGGAATGGCACCAAAAGAAGAGTTTTATAAGACTATTCATAAATTAGCTTTAATTTTATACCAGTAGAAATGAACCTGCTTGAAGACTTCATCCAGTAATTAGGAGGATGAGAATCTTTCTGCACAAAGACATGAAGGCTGGTGCATCGTGCACATGAGCGTGCATGAATGGGTACAAATCACTTAATCTTTCCATCCCTAGTGTAAATGTACAGCGTTAAACCCGACCATCGAGGTAATTTCAGCGCCTATCAATGTCACTAATTAGAGCCCTAATTATTTATTTATCATTTTTTTAACAAAGCTCTGTACTCATTACTACAACACAGCACGTTTATGTCCCTCTGTGTGTGTGTGTGTGTGTGTGTGTGTGTGTGTGTGTGTGTGTGTGTGTGTGTGTGTGTGTGTGTGTGTGTGTGTGTGTGTGTGTGTGTGTGTGTGTGTGTGTGTGTGTGTGTGTGTGTGTGTTTCAGCAGCGTTTGTAGGTCATCTCTCATTCTGAGGCTTTAAAGTCTCATGTTGACTACACAACATTACCAGGATAGCAGCAAAATTCTGTGTTTTACTAAACATTCAAATATTTCCAGATGTAAATTACCCAAAATCACGCATTCACATACTGAAAAAAAAAGTTTATGTTAATTACAGCTGGAGAAAAACATAAAAATAAAATCAAAATAAGTAAATAAATATGTTTCAAAATAAAGTTTTGCATTAAAACACATTAGCTTTTGGTCTTGTAAATTAGAGCCTAAAACATTTGAAAACACTAACACCTTGCCCTGATGTAATAACCAGAGTTTCCCTGGTAGAGGGAGAGTGTTTAAAAGAACTGTGCAGACTGATTTTCTAAGCCATGCTCTCTGTGCTGACTGCATTTTTATTTACCGCAGGAAAAAAGCATGCGTTAATTTGTCCTAATTCTGCATCTGGCACACAGTTGTTGCAGAAGTAAAATCTGTGAAAAAGAAGCAATAACTCATCCATGTACATTGATTTGTAATGGCAGAAAAGACCTTATCGGAAGAACTGTCACGTCACGTTATGTCTGATTGACTGAAGTAATTAGAAGTCGACCTCTAATCTCTAATTAGCACTCGTGCAAAACTCGCTGCTTGAAAAAAAAAATCTTTTTCCTTCTATTCTTGACTTTTTTTAATGGCACACAGAAATGATGGTCTATATTTTAGGTTGAAGTTGTTTAAAGACCCGTTTCACCCTTAGAGACCTTCTGGCGGTTGGTGGGGTCAGTGGTACTGAACTGTCTGTGATAGGACAAAAGGTTCTCATATTTGTTATTTCTCTCCCAATAATGATCTATAACAAGCTAGTTAAAGGGTGGCTAATTAATGCTAGCTCACTTCTGATTGGTCCATCATGTGTTTTCATTTGTACCGCATAAAAACAGTTCAAAAATAATAATAAGACTGATAAGCTGTCCTTTGAAAAAGTTTGATATCATTTTGCTATAAACTTTGTGCTTAAGGTTAAATGTCACACACACACACACACACACACACACACACACACACACACACACACACACACACACACACACACACACACACAACATTGTACCGTCCACTGAAAGGCTAAGCCGTTTTTATGACTCCGTGTTGTGATAACGTGGTGTCAGACCTTCTACAGCTTTTTGTAGGGATTTAGAACAGGACACGTTTGAAACACATTTTTTGTGATCTATGTCAGCTGCAGAGTTAAAATCCATCCTTCCCTTGGTTCTGCAATGCTGGCTTCACTGATGAAAGCTCACAGCGTTGTGGGACATGGCCAGCTCAACCGGTGATGTACGAATAGCCAGAGGAAGTTTCCAAAAGTGCTCATTTTTGTGACCAAATATTAGAACTGCCATGGCTAAGATATGCCTCTAAATCTAGAATAAATGAGCGGCCTTTACACTGATTCACCGCGAAACCTAACTAAATTAAAGAAAAACAAATATCTCCAAATAGAGACTGGAAAAACCAAATGTGTTCACACCCTCTGTTCCAGTGGCAGGAAGTGGTGAGTAAAGTATTTCTGCTGCAGATTTTCATTCCCACCTCAGGTGTACAGCCATTTTATATCTGCTTCAGATCTTCTCCCTGATTCTTTTAAGGAGGACCAGTCTGACTTCAGTCTGCTGCAGGTAAAAATACAGACTAGATATAACCAATGCACTGAAACACACCTGTAAAAGCCAGGACTACTGACCAGGCCAAGGACACATATATTATTAAGAATTATTAATTCTTTACTTTTAAGGCTATGACTTAGTGCATTCTTCTATAAAATCTAATAAAACTTGATCTTCTCTGTGAGTCAAAAGTATAAAGTGAGCTAGCTGATCAATGAGACCTTCCAGCACTATAAGAATAAAAAGTCGGTTTTGATGTAAGATTAAGAACAAATCCTAAATACCTGAGCTAGTAATGAGCTTTATAATTAAAGGTTTAAACAAAGGAAGCTGTTTGTGTCTTTGATGAATGAAAGGCTCCTGATAATTAGAAGATCTGCTACTGATGACTCCTGTTGGTCCTGGTGGGCCGCTTTGGTCATTACTGCAATGAGCTGGTCGTGCCTCTGCTTCTACATCAGCACAGCCTTCTACTGTCACCCGCACAATTGGTTAAACGCTACTTATGATTTATGACCACATTATAATTACAAAATTGCTTCCATTTAATAGGAAATATATATAAAGACATTAAGTAGCAATTAGATGATGAAATATGTTTACTTTGGGAAACTTCTGGAGAAGGAAAGTGCCTGTGTTTTCTTGTGGGTTTCAAGAAAATCCAGACAATTCATCTTTTGAATTTTTGTTCATTTTTTATGGATTGTTGACAGAGGCTAAAATGCATAAGTTTTATTGTCCATGCTTGAAGACTGATGGCCTTTGTTTTCACTAACTACAGAGTTTAGATCAGAACGACCCTGAGTTTGTCTAGAATTTAGATGTTCTGCTGACTGCAGGATTTCCAAAGAGACGAATCAAAATTGCCCCGCTTACAGAGATTAGAGAACTTGACTATTGTGTCAACCTGGCACATCTGAAAGTGGATAAGTGCGATTCAAGTCCACTCCAGCTTAGCTCACCCTGCTGTGATCCCAGATTAGCTTCCTCGCACAGTTAAGACTATTTGGAGTTTAACCCGTTTAACCCAAGGCTAACCGGCAGTGGGTTAATTAAGAGGCCTTAAGCCACCCAGAAAGAATGTGCTGTACATTTACAATCTGACTGGTACTGATGTGGTTTCCCTCCCTTGAAAATATAGCACCCTTTTTTTTTTTTTTTTTTGCTGATGCTGAATCCCATTTTCAGTATCCAGCTCCTGCCTCCAGCTCTGACATGCTCACACAGGTTACAAGCATCTCTGTCTCAGTTCCCACAGCTTCTGCCTGGAGTAGATGTGCAGTGTCACAGCATCAGCATCACTCACATCATGAGACTTGTGTTGTTATAAACATCTACATCCATGTCAGTGGGTCTATCTGCTTCTCCATCTGTATGGTTTGGAGCAATTTTTTGTTTGTGTCCCACTCATCTCTGCAGAGTGATGTGAAATGGCAAGTCGTCAGACCCACAATCCGCTGTGGGCGGAGGGTGCGTGTGTGTCTGTATATTGCCGTTTGTCAGGCTGAAGAAGGCTTGTTTGTGTTTGTGACTAAGACCACTGGCACAGCTGGCGCTTTCAGACTCATTCAGACCATCAAAAGGAAGCGAAGAGAAGCAGCTGATGTGCACATGCAGATTTCAGCTACTTCATTTTGTGTCAGTACTTGTATTGTACTTTAATACAAAAAGAACTGAACCTGAATTTGAAATTGTTCTATGTAGTTTTTATTTAAAGGAGTGATTCACTGAAAAATACATTTTTGAATTATTATTTCCGATTGTCACTCTCAGTCACTCTGAGATTTTCATGAAAACAGTCTCCTATATCCTGCATTAGCTTCTGATAGAAGAGCCTGACAGATTTATGTCACACTGTCACTAACATTCATGGACTCATCCATCTTGACTCACGACGGGGAAGGCTGTTGTTGGTTTAGCGTCCAGGAAACAGCAGAGAACGTCTCAGCTAGTAGAAGCTAACTGTTAGCATTAGCAACTCCACCACACAGCAGAACTCCTCCAGGCTTGTGTTATTTGGGGAGATAAAACATCAACGTTGCAGAGCAAACAGTCAGTGGTAGAGTCGTGTTGCTGTTAGCCAATCAGAGGAGAGATGTCCAAATATATGTAAAAACAGAGCTGCCAACTTGTGAAGGCTTCCATGCGTGGTGGTGGTGGAGGGATGAAGAGCCGTGTCTGTTTACAGTCTGTGAGAGAGTGTGTGGGGGCTCATGTTGGGGAGTGTGTGTGTGTGTGTGGGGGGGGGGGGTTGTTTTTTCAGCATGAGAAATTGGAGGTGTGGCGTGAGAGCATGTGAAGGGGGTCAGATGCATGCGTCTCACTTTCCATATGTGAGAGTTGGCAGCCTTGGACTCCAAATATTGTCGTGTGAAGCTCAGCTCTAATGTGCCTCACTTCTAGTTCCTGAAACAGGCACACCGATGCTTTTTCCCCTCAGAGTACAACAAGGCATTCGTTCCTACTAGAGACCACTGCAACTGTATTGATTAAATCTGTTTTCCACATCTTTAAGGTTTTATGAATGCACTTACATAATTAACTAAAGTCAAAGAATATATTTTCCATTAGTGATGCAAGAAAATATTGTTACACTAAAATATCACAATATTTCATGTTATGATACTTAATTGATATTCAAAAGCAGTGTATCAATTTGTTTATATAAAATTTACATGCAAACATTTACAGTTTCTTGTGTGAGGTGCAGTTCAAACTCCGGCAGCAGTTTAATTCTGACAAGACAAGATCTCGTGATAACACTGGATGTGTCTTGGAAACATCTGGCACTGATTTTTCCAAATCAAGTCAGTCTTAAAAATTGCAAAAGTCATCTGGCTTTTAGTATGGCAACATATATTTTTGTCTCCCCGGTATTGTGATATTAATCATATCGCCAATACACACCCCTTATTTCCACCATCTTCAGAGATTTTAAAATTCCTATTTTTCATTCCTAGCTAGGAGAAAAAAATGCATTACAGGTTTCAACTGGTAATATGAAACCTCACAGTTCTAACAACAAGAGAAGTGGCGATGCAGCAAGGTTAGTGAATCAAAAATGTAATCTACATCTGTATAATGGTATTAAATAACCATATTGTTAGAGTTCACTACAACAAGTGGTTGTTGGAAAGTATTTTTTTTAATCACAAATACTGGATCTAAATTGCTGAAAGGCACACTAAATATTGCTAAAGCTATTTGGTAGATTTTTTTTATTTGTATACAGTGATATCTACAAGTGTGACTCATTTTGAAATTGCAGCCTAATTGTCAGCTCCAGCTTTGAGCTTGAAAGTAAAAACGAAAGAGAATGTTTTGATGTGACTTTTTTAGGCTGACATTAATATCAGACATTAAACCCTGGTTCAAACAAAAATATCACACCTCAAATCTCCGCATGACAGCCCCAACTCCTGAAATAGGAGGAACATCTGCAAAATATCAGTGATTTCATTCTGTCGCTGTTTAACGTAGTTATATCAGAGCCTTCTGAAAACCAGAAATGATCTGTCAAAGAAGAGCAATGACGGAACTACGGAAAGGAATTTATAGAAACAGATAGCATTAAAAAATAACACAAGGTAACACGTGTCAGAATTTGTTTATAGTTTTATGTGCAGACTGAGAAATAGGGAAAAGATGAAATCTTGGAGGAAGCTAATAGAAGTGTGCAGCTCAACAGTGGAGTTGGTTTGAACTGAAAGCATCCCACATGAACAAAGGCAGAAACATATTGAGTGAGGAGGAATGCGGTAGAAGAAGCATCGCCAGAGGCAAGTCTGATCAAAAACAGAACACAGGACCAGAGGAGGATATTACAACAAGTTTACAAAAGACAAAGACTATTTTTTTCTGATTTTATGTTATTTTTATTTGATCAGAAATGCCACTTTAGAATGTTAAACCAAGGTGGCAGCTGTTCCTCAGCCTTCCTCTGATAAAACCACAACGCTACTATGTGAAGCCAGGTGTTTCTGCCTCCCAGCCATTGAATTTTTCTTTGTTTGATTTAACAAAACCAGCTCCCAAAGATGCAGGTGATTGTAGAGCTGACTTCTAGCTGAAGCAGCAGCATATTTACATGGCTTTTCCCCCAATCAACCCTCCCAGTGGTTCTTCTTGTTCGCATATAAAAGATTTACTCGTGCAGAGCAGCTCATGTACGTCTTTGTTGTTTTCCGTCTGGTAATTTGTGTTTGATCTTAGCTCTGAGGCTTGGCACATTAACGGATCGGGCTAAGACTCAAACGCTGATAGTTCTGAGGCAACCCTCACTGAGCCGCCACACCTTTTTCTTTTTTTTTTTGTAATTTGCACTTGAACACATGCATCCTTTTTTTAAGCAGCTTTAGATGGAGAGCTAGAGCTGCGAAGGTGAAAACAAACGGCAGCATTGATTTCACCTCCACCAAATTAATGTTGAGAGAAAGAACTGCTGTCAGCAGCATTTTACCACTCATCACCTGCAATCTACTCCCACACATTGCTCTCTACCCACCAGAGAGATAAGTAAAAGTAAAAGTTTTCTATAAGATACAAAGAATTAAGTTCCTGCTATGGGATTTAGAATATTCCTGAGCACATTTTAGAAAAGTCTGAAGTAGGTGACCCATAGATGTAACACTGCATGGCTCAGCTGACTAGATATGCACTTACAAAATTACTTTGATCACAACAATCCATCAATTAAATTTATACTGGAGTCAATATTTGCTTCTTACCCCATTATCTCCAATTATCTGGGTCTGGGTTGCAGTGGCAGCAGACCAGATCGTTCTCTTCACAGCCAACTCTGCTGGTGGGGTTCTAAGATGCCTATGAGCCCAGAGCTATAAACCCTGCAGCATGTCCTGGGTCAGCCCTGGGGTCTCCATCCAGAAAGACCTATCTCAAACCATCTCAGCTGGCTCCTCTCAATGTGGAGGAGGAAAGTCTGTACTGAGAGTCCCTCCCAGATGTCCAAGCTGCAGAGGAAACTCATTCCAGGCACCTGCATTCTCAGTCTTGTTCTTTGTTTTGTTAGATTATTAATGCTGACCTGTGTCACATTCACCTGACTTTCAGCTTTGATTATACCATTAGAACTGTCTGTTAAAACAATGTCAGAGTTGTTTGCTTTGCCACTCACATATCAGATTAGTTGCTACGCTCAATAAAAGCACGAGCTGTTATCCAGCCAGAATGGGATCGGACCTCTAGTACGACTCTCACATAGTCCTAAAAAACTGAGAAATGTGTCCGCATAGTGGGAGGAGCCTAGAATATTGAAGAAGAAGAATAAAGAGTCCAGTATAATGGTAGTTTAACATGTTTTGACATGTCACTCTTATGGAGGTATGGAGAAGGGTCCAGGCACTGAAGTCTCTGTGCTTTCTCGCTGCTTTTTTATACATGAAACCAAGTTAAGTGAAGCTTCTGAATCATGGTCATTATTGAAGTTTAACTGTCAAAGTTAATGTGTTCAGCCCTCGTCAGTCCTCCCCTGGGATTACGGGGGACTGCCTGCTGAGGAGGATCAGCGAGGTGGAACCTCCCAAACTTAAACATAACAGATTCATTACTCCAAAGCTTAAACATTTTATTATCATTGATTCATTTATTATTTAACCCTGGTCCTGTAAATCTCCCTGAGTAGAAGTGCCCTTGACTTGCTTTTCCTTATGATCAAAAGTGAAGGTAGGAATGTAAATAAACCTCCATGGCCTCAGATTTGGAGGTTCCCTTCCTCATGACAGCTGCTTCAGACCAGGCTGCAAACCTCCACCTCAAAGGTTTTAACCTGGAATTTAATGAAGACCCCCCCCCCCCCCCCCCCATCGACAAACAGCATAATACTACTACTACTATTACTACTACTACTATTACTACTACTACTACTAATAATAATAATAATAATAATAATAATAATGCAGGTATAATATGTTTTCTGTGGTGTGCGTTGATTGCATAATTATCTTCTTGTGATTACTATAGCCACAGTTTTGGGAAATTATTTTCTAGCACTACTCAATACTTTATTGATCCCCCTGGGGCAATTATCTCTGTGCAGTTGACCCTTCCGTGGAGCAGAGAGCTGCCCGTTGTACAGCGCCTGGGGGCAACTTTCAGGGTTCAGTATCCTACCCAAAGATGTTTCCACTCTAGCCTCTAAATGACCAAAATGAGATGCTGCTGATGAACTTTTGAAGTCAACCTAACTCTACATGCAGTAGTCACCACAGCTAAATGACTGCAAACATTAAAATAGCTAAAACATTGTGAATTCAACAGCATGTATTTAGGTAGTATCTGAGAGTCACATAAGATCACACCACGTCTGGTAGTTCTGCACGAGAATATTTAGTCCCATTAATGAGCTGCACTTCTTTGTTCTTATTAGGCTAGATGATGGGATAATCTTTTATTTTTTCATAAAGCATCAGAGTTTCTGAAGTGTGGTTGGTTGTTTTCTGCCTTTGAAATGGAGCTGAGGGAGAGGATGTGGAGGTCTCCAGTACAGTCTCAAGTTCCCTGCCTCCATATATTCATTTGGTGTCATGAAATCCTTCAAACCCAAAGAAAGCTTCAAGTTTTCTATTGCCATGTCCTTTTTCTTGGAAGCACACTTTTTAAACTCACGTTTTCTGATCATACAAAATCTAAAATGTCCAGAGTTAAAATTTTAAGGAGACAATGATTTACATCAGCAGTTGCAGGGTCAAGCTGATTAGTGGAGATAAACATGGAGGAGAGATTCAAATTTTAAATATTTTCATCATTGTAGATTGCATAATTCTACAACAATACCAGATGTCAGACCTCCTTAGAATTACATTAGTTTGAGGTAATTTTCTACTGAATCAATCAGTCACATGATGAACGAGGTCTGACAGCGCTGCTTTAAAAGCAGAGATGGGCCGCTATGGAAGCCTAGAGGGCCAAGAAGGTAGGGGGCTGTTCGTAGAAATGTTTTTCAGGAGGATCCACTCTTGGAGACAGAATCCAGGGTTCGGGGGTGATAACTGAAAATAACAGAGGTGTTTGATATTCCATAATCACTCCTAATTCTGCTATGTGTGTTTGGACTTTTAAAACCACAAGCTGCAGGTGTCTCTCAGAAGGAAAGAACACGCTGACATCATTTATTTAAATGATTACATAAGTTAAATAATTTAGAATCTGCCATTGTTCTGCAATATCATGCAGCTGCAGTTAAAATTAAAATAAACATTTAAATTAGTTGTACGGCTGGAAAAAATCTCGTGTTTTTTATACACAAAATGACTGAAAAGGAAAGAAAATGTTCTGAAACATTCATAATTGGGACTAAGTAGTCACAATCTTGAGACCAGACACAGATTACAACAACAAAATACTGATAAATCAGTTTGATGATGTTGACAGCAGCAGCTGAGTGTTGAAGCTTATACGATGAGAGCAGTGAGACTCTGCAGTGGAGCAGAGGAAGAAGTCGCTGCCGGCATCCATATTCATGCAAATCAGATTTTTTTACCTAACAATATCAATATTTTGACAGCCCTTACATCCAGTATGTTCCGTGAGCAGTTACACCAATATCACATAATCAGTGTGTTCTCTAACGGTGAACAAGTCAAAATGCAAAACCTGTAGAAGATGTACTCAGGCTAAGTCATGCATTCTTACTTCCAGCTTCCTTAGAAATGGCCATTGCTGCCAATTAGAATCATTCTGCCTGATGGCCTGCACACTTCACAACAGAACAGCAGAATATCCTCCTCTCTTTTCTTTCTTTGTCTGTGAAACCCTTGCAAGAGAAGGATAACGCACACAGATTATAAACTGCAAAGCCTCATGGGACACCAAACCACTGACAGCCCATTACAAGTCCACAGAGATGGAGGATGGTTTACAGGCGTTCAAAACTCGGGGGAAGAACACACACACACACACACACACACACACACACACACACAGCTCTGTTTGGCAGTGTGATGCAAGACACCGCAGGCACTTTAATATATTTTCTATTCAATTGTGACGCTCAGCTCTGGACACATATTAAAACTACTCTAAAGCAAGATTTCATGTAACGATACGACCATCACTAAGATCTAAATCAGCAGTGAGCAGCACATCACTAACGATGATTCACTGCATGGGCACAAACAGATATCAGACGTCCGATAGGTCTGTCACACCCACACCAGCTGGAGAGAGGACAGTTGGCTTGAATACATCACATGAATGAGTTATTACATGGCCTCACAGTGTTGTGTATCCGACTGAATCAATTCATTAGCAAACCTTTAAAACCTAACCTCTCTAGGCTAAGCTGCTGGTCAAAATGTTAAATCTGCATTTTAACAAACAGTGTAGACGTTAGCATAGGGCTGCAAAGCTGCAATTTGTATGTAGCCAAGAGTCATCCTCAACATTACTTCAAGCATCAATTGATTGTGTAAGATTTTTATTAAAAGCTTTGCTGTTAACTTTTAGAGTCAACGCTGACTGTTAGCTTCTGCAGCGTCGACAACCAATAAACCTTTTTAGGCAACCCTATTAAAATGGCCACCTCAACAAACTGAACACATGCAAATTTCAAAGACTTAGTGGTTGTGTGACTATTATCTAGCATGTCTCAGATCTATACAATCCCTCACATTAGTGGTGAAGATGATGTATAACTTGCTGCAGAGGGTT
>SSNS01000292.1:309446-321946 GCA_006937985.1 Aphyosemion australe | reverse complement strand
GTATACACAGAAGTATCAGAAATAACAGCACAAATAACACCTTAAAACACGAGTGAAAGCTGTTTCTAATGATGCTGTATGATCCAATTATTTTTCATTACTGCAGAATCTGAAATCAACTGTGATTAAAAAGGAATTCTTAAGAGGACATATTAACAACAAACTGTATTTTCTTTCTTAAAACAAAAACTATGTGATTGACGGCAGTTTTATCAAGAATTCAGCCAGCTCGAGATCCTGTAAAGGTCAGAACAAAAAAAACAAGACAAACAGACACAATTTACTTCTTCAGCCTCCCTTTTTCCTTCTCACTTGACTGATCTCAGTCTGCATATTTAAAGCACACACAATAATCATCATCATGATCATCATCATCATCATCATCATCATCATCACTATCATCATCATCATCACTATCGTCATCATCATCATCATCATCATCATCACTATCATCATCATCATCACTATCATCATCTATCATCATCATCACTATCATCATCATCATCACTATCGTCATCATCATCATCATCATCATCATCATCACTATCATCATCATCATCACTATCATCATATATCATCATCATCATCACTATCGTCATCATCATCATCATCATCACTATCATCATCATCTGCATCATCACCACTGTCATCATCATCATCATCATCATCCTTATCATCATCATCATTATCACCATCATCACCATCATCATCACGATCATCATCATCATCATCATCATCATCACCATTATCATCACCATCACCATTATCATCACCATCATCATCACTATCATCATCATCACCATCATCATCATCACTATCATCATCATCACCATCACCATCATCATCATCATCATCATCATTATCATCATCACCATTATCATCACCATCATCATCACTATCATCATCATCACCATCATCATCATCATGATCATCATCATCATCACTATCATCATCATCACCATCATCATCATCACTATCATCATCATCACCATCATCATCATCATCAATCATCATCATCATCATCATCATCATCATCACTATCATCATCACCATTATCATCATCATCATCATCACTATCATCATCATCACTATCATCATCATCATCATTATCACCCCTGTCATCGTCATCATCATCAAATAGCTAAAGTAATGAAGAAATTAACTACCACACCATGACATAACTATTTCTTCTACCTGAATCAAACTTTATATTTAGATTAAAATGCTGACTGAATAAAACAACTTTATTTCAGGGTTGTGAAATTCAGACTTAGTTTTTTGGAAATGCGAACTTGCAGAACACTGATCAAGACAAAGCAGTCTTTATGACAAACAGGGATAAAACTGGGCTACAAATGTTGTCCTTGTTGGAATACCCTTCAACATTTAAATAAAAATAGATAAAAAACCATAAAATGTGGTTCAGAGTTAGATAAGGATGCCACATTTTACACACAAATGTATTTTAATAACCTCCTAACCTAATGCTGAGTTCTTCTCTGAGTGTGACAGCAGACGTAGGATTTTTGTGATGAGTTTCATATCCTCCCTCCCTCTCTACGTTATCCTCCAGGAAGCATTGGCAGTGCCCTCCCCCCACAACCCCAACAACTGACTCCAACAACCTCTGCCACCAGGCTTCCATTTTTGTACCATCGACCCAGATAAGAGTGAGTGAAGACTATTGTTTAGAACAGCGGTCTGTGTAATTTCACCATTAGTCTCAATCAAAGACAACAAGCCTTCAGGCCCCAGCACTGTGTATGTGCGTGTGCTGCTGGACACAGTCTCTATAGAGGAGAGTAATAAGACACCCGCACCACCACCCTGGGGCCTTAGAGCTGAGGAAAAGAAGATGAAAAGAGAAGCGGGCAAGATATATGCACAAGAAGCAAAGGAATAGAAGAAAGAAAAGTGAGGGGAAGAAAGACGAGTGGGGGATTAAAAAAGAATAAAAGTTAAACACAAAAAGTAAAAAGAAGCGTTAATAAAAAGTATGCATGAAAGAAATAGAGGCAAAATCTGAAAAGGAGCATCTTAAAAACATTATATACACGCACACGTGTGACAGGAAACACACACACACACACACACACACACACACACACACACACACACACACACACACACACACACACACACACACACACACACACACACACACACACCACTCAGACTGGCTTCAAGGCATTTGGCTTCTTAGTGTTGCAGGATTGTGCATCTCCCATTTCTCTAACCAGTGCACCATGCAGCCTTAATCTGTTATAGGCCCTGGCTTATAACCTCTTCCAAAAGCATAACACACGACATTTCCCTCTGGCTAAGTAGTATGTAGGTCCTGTGGGAAATTCAGACAGATTGCGTGCACCTAACAAAAACACAAACACGCAGTCTCGCAAACAATCAGGAAGGGATGGTGCTTACACGACATGCAGGCGTTTAGCCTCTCCTTGGTCTGTAGCTTCCAGGGGGACAGGGATTTTATTTAATAAAGAGATTTGGGTCCCAAAAATGGAACCAATGCAGAGAGAAAACATGGGTGTGAAGAAAAGGAAAAATAACAATGAGGATGTTGATGAGGGCAGTTATTTCAATTACACTGCTGCTGATACTTATAACAATTGGAACATTGACTCAAATATATATATATATATATAAATTGTTCTGATAATGACAGTGATGATAATAATAGGCATGGTAATGGCACGAGCAACAATACCAGTGATGATAGGCTCCAAAATGCAATCGAACATCCAAACTACACAACTTTAACTTTGATGTTAAGAATGAATAGAACACAATGCGGTGACTGAATCTGAGTCAAAATGAGGAAATAAGATTTAGGCCTCCAGAGCTCCAGAGAGTGGACTTAATGATAGACGGTGTTTTTAGGAGGCTACAATCAGGAGATTCAATCAGCATGCCATTTCATCATCTTGAGCAATCACTGTTCTTAGCTCAGTAAGGACTTTCCATCAGCCTTTGGGCTTGTGGACAGGAACATATTGGATTCTAATCCCCCAAATTACTGACACCCTCCCCAACAAACTCCCTCTAAATCCATCTCTGAAATAAGATGAAATGTAAGTCTATAAAAGCACAAAAGGTCCACTTGAAAGAAAACATGACATCAAGATGTGTTTTCAATCCTCCAGCCATGACACCCTTTTTATTTTGAAATATTGAACATTTCCTCCTGTTTCTGGTCATTTTGATTTGTGAGCTACTTGAAGGATGACACAATAATTAAATGCATTCCTCAAATGAAGCAATGTCACCTGCTGCCTTTCATGACAGAGTTTTAAACTACATATCTGATGATGAGAATGGTTGGATTAAAGGAATTTTGTACAAATCTCACCATTTATGTTGTATATAAATACACTTATACATACAATGTATGTACAGTTTCACACAGTGTTGCAAATGCTTACACATCCTGCAAAAATGTTCTGTATGTGATTTTTAGCTATTACAATGCCAGATCTTGAATTGGGTTAACTCCAAAAGTTAGAGTTGCAAAGGCATATCCAATTAGCCCTTTAAAACTGTTTTACTAAAATTGGCCCGTTGATTTAATGAGGTATTTTACCAACGTTTGAAGTCTGCAGTGAGGAGGACTCTCAGATTACCCAACCCTTTTAGCTCCACATCTGTACATTTTACTGAGTTATTGTCATTTTTGTTTGAGCTAAGATTGGCCAAGATTAGCTGTGAAGGCCATCTTGATTTAGATTGACTCCAAATGTTGATCACTGGTAAATGTATAAATTCAGTGAGAACTTTTCGAGTGTCACTAACATCTGTGTGATGGTTTACGGGACAGTTTGCTAACAGACCAGGTCAGTCAGTACCGATACAAGATCAAGTACCTGCCCAATAGCATGTGTGTGCACTCCAATTCATTTTGCTTTCATGAAAGTGTTCCTGGACCAAAGTGCTGAGACTACTTCAGACATTCAACTCTCACTTGAACAGTTAGGTGATAGAGGAGCAAGGTCAGCCAGGTGGAGGAATTTTGACCCTTTAATATTTACCCCATAATAATGTAGTTAAATGTAGTTTGTTTGTTTGGACATTTTTTGAAATAAAACATTTGCATCCTCTCCCATGCATGTGTGGGTTTGCTCCGAGAGCTCCGGGTTCCTCCCACAGACCAAAAACATGCCTTTTCGGTTAATTGGAGACTCTAAATTGCGTGACTGGATGTTTGTCTCTATGTGTCCCTGTAACAAACAAAGGACCTGACCAGGGCGTCTCCTGCCTCTGGCCTGGTTACTGATTTAGACACCAGCTCCCCACAACCCGACAGCTGTCCTTGCTGTCACACCTCAGAAGAATGGTTGTTAGCTTTGAGTGTTTGTTTTTTGTTTCTATGGATTAATGTTTTCTTTGAGTTACCAGTGGAGTTGCTGCTGGAGCACCACACAGAGGGAGTCCAGCTGTAGCAGATCTCCTTCATTGGCCTAATCAGCACCATTGGGTCATACCAATTCTCAAAGGGGAGAAGAGATTACAATTGTTTGTGTATTTAGTTACTCTCTGTTGTAGATAATTGGTTTTGATAGTAATCTTTAGTTACCCAAACATAATGGACTGATTAGTATGTGTATGTTATGTGTTGTTTACTTATGTTCTGTGTTAATTGATGTCTCCCCATCTTACTGTGTTGACAGTGGTCTGATCAGCCACTATTTAAGTTGGTCCTGTTGTGTCTCTGTGGGTGTTTCTCAATCTCAAGGAACCTCGCCTCACCTTGCCTTGCCAGGCCAGACGCCTTGCTTACGAGGACATTGTCCTTCCTTGGTCAAAGAAAACGGTTAAATGAAACAGACTTGCCCCACGTGACTGAGGCTGGCCAGAGCCCGCTCCCTGCTAATGCGCCCTGTTTATGTCTCGCCCATCATAGTAATTTTAAGTTTCAATATACTGTAGATGTATATCGAGCCTTTTCCTTTTTTAATTGTGTATAAATTTGTTAAATCAAATATGTAAGTGAGTTAGTACCTGCTAGCCACCGAAGCTGCAACTAACCAACCATAGATAACTGCTTTGGATCTAAAAAAACATTTTACATATAAGCCCTATAGCTACAAGTTGTCTCACATTTAAACTGGAAATTTGCCCCTGAAGTAGCTGCTGCCGGCTCCTGATCAGATCTGTTTGAAAATATCGTGCTGCATTCTGGGAAATTTTTGACCAAGAGAAGGCAACAAGGCACCTCTTGTGCATCGTTGGTCAGTTAGCTAAACAGCAAACGAAGGACAGACACACATGAACATTGGAACCGACTGGAACACAACTTGGCGGTTCCTGATGACGTATCTCCTAGGCAACCGGGGTGGGACCAAGGCATCAAGGCGAGGTTCCTTGCAATTAGCCTTTCGCCGAGCCCCGCCCCCCTTAGTTACTGTTGCCAACTCCGACAATAAGTGGATCAAATACTGCAGCTTCGCAGATTTCCATGATGGAAAGAAGTAGACAGATGCGTGTCAGCGACATTTTTTGGAGCAATTTCTCCTCAATTTCATCCAGATTGAGGCAAAAGGGTTACAGGATGCAGTGGAGGGATATATTAGTGTCGGCTCTGCTGAGCGAAGCGTAGCAGGGAACAAGGAGTTTGGGAGAAGGTCCGGCGTCCGGGGACTCGTGGATCCGAGGAGCGGTGGGCGGCGATGCGGTGTCCCTGTGAGCTGTCAGATGATCTGAGCTGCAGGCAGCTCTAACGGAGAAAAGCTCCCGGCGCTCTGCATCGCTCAGTTGATCATCTCAGCTGAGTCTGTTAATAAAATGTAACTTTTTACGCCCGTGTTTACTTTCATTATCAATATAGTTCCCGGCCGGAGCTCGGCATTAATTCATCACGTGATCATGACACCACCCGCTGTTGCGCCAAGGCTTAATGTGTGTTTATAAGACACACAGTTGAGGTAATATTACGCTGATTTGCTGGCACGGTGTGTCTATAAAGGGTCTTCTTGGATAGTCTGGGAGGTGGACCTCCGCCCAGCCGCGGGCGGGGGGAGCACTCATGCTTGCTGGCTTGCTGGTTGAGCTCGATGAGGAGGTTCTGAAGGGAAACGAAGGGGACACGACTACTATAGAGGCTAATGCTTAGTAGTAAATTAGGCTTAGCTTCATCATTTTGTTTGGAGCTGTCGGATAGTAACGGTTGCTATGATGTGTGATTGGACAATAGCCGTTCTGGGGGCGGGGCCGGCGAAAGGCTAATTGAGAAACACCCTGTCTCTGTTAGTTTTACATGTCTTACATGTCTGGAGTCATGTCCTGAGTTTGGGTTCCTTTTGTTACTATTTGAGTTAAAGTTGTTGCATTATTTCAGTATTAGTTGGAACCCTCTATGAGAAAAAAGACAACAACAAAAAAGTAATAAATAAAGACATCAAGAAAATCAACAGTGCTCTCCTGTCTGCTTTGTGCAAGTCCCTGACACCTACTCAGGGTGGAGTGGTTAAGAAGATGAGTGAGTGTAGTAAGTTAAGCAGAGTGCAAATTGTAAAGAGGAGGGACAAAATCAAGCATTTTTAACACAAACGTACAACCAACGATTATTTTCTGGGAATGTTTCTTAAGATCCATCAAGTGGTTCACAAGATATTTTGCTAAAAGTATTAAGTGCACTCCTTATTCACCACTCCTAATGTTTACCTCATAAACACAACTTGTTCCCTCTTTGCCAGTTTCAAGAGTCTAAAAAAGCGAAGCAATCAAACCAAGATGAAAACTTTTAATCAGGAAGTCGAGCATCTTAGTTGTTGACACCAAATGTCCAATAACCTTCGTATTATTTGAAAGCAGAGCTCCCACGTAGGTATTGCAATTTGAGACTAATTAAAGCTCTGATTAAACAAAAGTTGGCTGGAGCTATGTTGAGAATTAAGTGATGTCACTAAACTACAAGAGCTAATTAGATTCATAAAGACTGAAGGACAGCAGGAGGATGTCAGATAAAAAAGTCTGTTTGCACCCATGCAGTCCTAAAAAGGCCTGAGTCAAAAACCTCGAGGGTGTGTGTGTGTGTGTGTGTGTGTGCGCGTGTGTGTGTGCGTGTGTGCGTGTGTGTGTGCATGTGCGTACATGCATGTTAACCACAACTAAACAAAGCTTTGATGGAATTCACATTGTTCTTAAGCCTTTGGTTCATTCTCACTAGATCTTTAAAGGCTGGTTAGTACGACAGCTCGCTAACAGTATCAGGCTGCACCACGGGGAGTGTCATTACCAGTCGTCTCAATCCATCGTGTTACGGGAAGTTTCAGAGTTCATCGGGGTATGATTAAAGGATGCACGCTCTAGTGTACTTGTTTAATCAGTTTTTAATAAACTTATTTACATAACCATCAAAACATTCACTTGGTAATTACGATGTGGTAAACATGATAATTACCTCAAGATGCAGCAGAAGATTGATCAAACTTATGAGTGATCTTGTTTTTCCTCCTTTATTCTGCAGATCAGCTCATTGCTTTTTTGTTATATAAAAATAGAGATTTTATTGAAACACATTTTAACATATGGTTAGAGCAAATGTGAGTACTTTATTGAAGGAAACTAACACATTATAATTTAATAATACTATTATTGAATTTTATCATTACCTTATATGTGGAGGTGTGTGTGCACCAGTGTTCGGCAGCCTCACTTCCGTCAATGCACCTCAGGGCAGCTGTGGCTTCATTGTAGCTCATCACCACCAGCGTGTGTGTGAATGGGTGAATGACTGATTGTGTTGTGAAGCACCTTGGGGGGTTGTAGAACCCTGGAAGGCACTATACAAATACAGATCATTTACCATTAACCATGTGTACAGTATATCTTCTGATAAGTAGAATCGAAACAACCTACCAGGTGAGCTGGTCATCAAATTAATGACTTTTCACTAATAAGCCAGAACCTTCCAGTTACGATTATAATCCTGACCTCACGATGACCTCAGCTGCAAAGGTTACTGGACATAAAACTCACTCAATTATAAATTATATTGTCAATGCATCTTTTCTTTTACATTTTTACTTGATTAAATGTTTCAAATGAAAATAAGTACTGCTTTCCTCCACATCACTTGTCTGCTATGAGTATGACAGCCAGTCGTTAGTTGGCTCCATCCAAGTGTCATGGTAGCGTGTCTCGTTATTCATTTATTTATTCATTGGTTATATAGCCCTTTGAAACAGTCAACTAGACAGCCAAAGTGCTTAACGAGTCACAAAAAAGAAAAAAACAAGAGAAAACATAGATAACACACAAACAAACAAAAAGGCAAATAAGAAAAAAAGCACTAATAAAAATCCACATTACTGAGAATTAAAAGTTTTCCTAAATAGGAAGGTTTTGAGTTTAGATTTAAGAAGGCCAGGGTCAGAGATGGAGCATATGTCCAGAGGGAGCTGGTTCCACAGTCGGGGTGCTGCTACACAGAAAGCCCGGTCACCCCAGCGTTTGTATCTTGTTCTTGGAATGTTTAGTAGTAACTGGGAAGAAGACCGAAGGGATCTACTGCTAGTGCTGAAACTCAGCAAGTCTGAGATGTAGGATGGGGCCAAACCATTAAGAGCATTAAAAACCATCAAGAGCTTAAAATCTATTCAAAAACAAACAGGCAGCCAATGAAGGGCAGACAAAATCGGAGTGATGTGCTCGCATCCGGGGTGTCAGTTAAAATTCGAGCAGCCGTGTTCTGGATCAGCTGCACCCTGCTAAGGGTCGCCTGTGAGACCAAAGTAAAGAACGTTGTAATAGTCAATCCTGGAGCTGATAAAAGCACGCATGGCCTTCTCAAGGTCATTTTGGCATAAAAAAGGTTTAACCTTTGATAAAAGACGAAGGTGATAAAATCTCGATTTGACAACTGAATTGACTTATTTGCAAAAATTTTAATTCTTCCTAGATTTTTGACAGTGTTGCCAAAGTTAAAGTTCAGAGTACCGGTGTCAAAAGAGGCAATCTCACCGAACAAAATGAACTCAGTCTTTTTTTCATTCAGAAATAAAAAATTCTGATTTAACCACTGTTTCACTGCGGAAATGCCATCAGTGAGCAGGTGTTGAGCATTACTATTACCAGGTTTTAAAGACATGTAGATCTGCAGGTCATCGGCATGAAAGTGGAAGGACAGGTGATACCGAGCTAAAATGGCACCTATATTGGCAAGAAATAAAGGGAAAAAAGCAGGGGACCAAGAATGGCCCCAAAGTTATCCAAGTTACACATGTGCTCCAGCACCACATGGGTCTAAACTCTCAGAAAACTTCAAACTAGCATTAGTCACAGGAGAAAGACGAGGTCTAGTGATGAGCAAACAAGTTCTTTATTCTGAATAGTAGAGACAGGAATTCTGGCTGCTAAGGTCCAGCTCAATATAAAAAGCCAACTCATTTAGATCACAAGTGGCTCCTCAGATGTTTCTTTAATTCAAGTGTTATCAGAAATATTGTAAAAATGTATGAAAGGGAATTACTAATCTACCAAACATATATAAATATTTATACGGCTAATAGAAATCAGCGTGAAGCAGTGAAGATACACAGACCACACCATGCATCCTGTGACCAATCAGGTGCAGCTTTAACAGCAGGGAAAAAAAGAAAGTGTTTTTTACTAGTGATTGTCATGGAGATAAAAAGCAGCCTATAGCTAAACTGACGTTGCCACTCTGAGGGGAATTAACAAGGCTTTTCCTGGTTTTAGGGTGACAATGTTACTGTAAATACAGTTAGAGTTGGCCGTGTGCCCTGGGAACCATTAAATCAAAATATACATTTCAGAAGTGCAAAGACGGTTTTAGGTTTGGCACTGTACGAGTACTACTACAAATGATTTCTGTGAGTGGATCGTACTGTAATGTAACCAGATGATTTTAATGTAATAAGTAATTTTTAAAAGTGACAGTTTAATGAGATAAAAGGCTGCTGTTTTCAAAGAAAGTGCAAGATAATACATATGGTCATGAATGCTTCACTACTTCTCTTGTTTATTATCTCATAAAACAATATGAGGTTGACTTTGAGCAGAGTCTCTCTGTCTTTACCTCAGCTACTGGATCCTTCTTCTTCAGAGGCTCACTGAAGCTGTTTATTAGCCTGGAAATCTAGACAGACAGTAGCCACGCTCCATTGGAACCTCAGCAGGCCAGATCAGTCTTGTGTCTTGCCAATCACAGAGCACTATCGGTTAGGTGGGTTAATCACAGAGCACTATCGGTTTGGTGGGCTAATCACAGAGCACTATCGGTTAGGTGGGTTAATCACAGAGCACTATCGGTTTGGTGGGCTAATCACAGAGCACTATCGGTTTGGTGGGCTAATCACAGAGCACTATCGGTTTGGTGGGCTAATCACAGAGCACTATCGGTTAGGTGGGCTAATCACAGAGCACTATCGGTTTGGTGGGCTAATCACAGAGCACTATCGGTTTGGTGGGCCAATCACAGAGCACTATCGGTTTGGTGGGCCAATCACAGAGCACTATCGGTTTGGTGGGAGGGATGATGCGATGGAGCGTAACTACAAAGATGGCGCTGGCGTGTTTGAAATGGCGCTGGCATCAACTTTGAACTATTTAGACTTGGACTTTTCTTTGAGTCAAGAGCAGATAGAGGTACTTAAGTCTTTTATTTAGAAAAAGGATGGGTAACGTTAATAAAGGGACCTTTATTGTAAAGTGTTACCAAAGGATGAATTTGTG
This sequence comes from Aphyosemion australe, assembly GCA_006937985.1. Taxonomy (NCBI): domain Eukaryota; kingdom Metazoa; phylum Chordata; class Actinopteri; order Cyprinodontiformes; family Nothobranchiidae; genus Aphyosemion; species Aphyosemion australe. The sequence goes on along the minus strand of SSNS01000292.1, from coordinate 311,242 downwards.
TCTTCTTCAACAGTGTATGGCGGACTGCCCCATTGCCTGACATCCAAAGCAGTGAGTATGTTGCGTTGTTCATTGTCCAATAGCATGTGGAGGTTTGAACAACAACCATAGATTCTGCCCCACGACTGAGCTCTGTCTATGGGTCATGCCCACACTATATCCTTAAGGACCTGTGGTGACACTGGTGTCACAGCCCATTTCAAACATCTGCAAAATTGCTTCTTGAGTCATATATTCAAGTGAAATTATATCCATATGTATATCAAAAATGATTTTACTTTTTAAATTTATTTTATTAGTTTGAATGCAGTAAGCATTCAAACTATTGTTTTCCTGTTTCTCTTTATTATAAGTTTATTATTATTCTGCTTCCGTACGTTTTTTGGCATCTAACTAGTGCCACAATTTTTACACTATTTACACAATTTTGCTATCAAAACGTTCAGCTCGTTCAGCTTATTAGCGGAATGACTTTTCGTATAAAAATACGTTATACTTTTTGCGATATTCAGCTTTTTCTGCGATTTTTGGCCCATTGAAATGAATGGGAAATGCTTCAAATTCTCAAAACTTATGACCAATCCTTTAAGCTCTTTGAACTTTAACTACTACAACATACTTCAACCTAGAGACTTCATTCAACTTTTAACAAACCCAGAACAAGTTAAACTATTCTCGTATGACTCTGCTTCTTGATATCTTTTACGGTTTTTCTACAATCACAGGTTAAACTTGAGGTACGATTTGGGAAAGTTCAGCAACGTCTCCTCCTCCCCCCATTCAAAAGAATAGGGCCAAAAACAGACTTTGCTCGACTTCAGACCGTGTCCTGAGAGAACCGTAGAACCGAGGGAAATGAGACTTGCGCTGGATGAAAGCTGACGGATTTTCCTCCGTTTTGAGCTATAATTTATGGACGTACTCCAAAAATTGTGGTCGTAGCGTTAACTAGTTTGGAAAGGTTTTAAAATATTTCTCCTTCCAGCAGCTGAGCTGTGCTGTCCCAAATATGGTCATTCCTTTCCCACTGTGACTGACAGCTNTGGGCCAATCACAGAGCACTATCGGTTTGGTGGGCCAATCACAGAGCACTATCGGTTTGGTGGGCCAATCACAGAGCACTATCGGTTTGGTGGGCCAATCACAGAGCACTATCGGTTTGGTGGGCCAATCACAGAGCACTATCGGTTTGGTGGGCCAATCACAGAGCACTATCGGTTTGGTGGGCCAATCACAGAGCACTATCGGTTTGGTGGGCCAATCACAGAGCACTATCGGTTTGGTGGGCCAATCACAGAGCACTATCGGTTTGGTGGGCCAATCACAGAGCACTATCGGTTTGGTGGGCCAATCACAGAGCACTATCGGTTTGGTGGGCCAATCACAGAGCACTATCGGTTAGGTGGGTTAATCACAGAGCACTATCGGTTTGGTTGGCCAATCACAGAGCACTATCGGTTTGGTGGGCCAATCACAGAGCACTATCGGTTAGGTGGGCTAATCACAGAGCACTATCGGTTAGGTGGGCTAATCACAGAGCACTATCGGTTAGGTGGGCTAATCACAGAGCACTATCAGTTTGGTGGGCCAATCACAGAGCACTATCGGTTTGGTGGGCTAATCACAGAGCACTATCGGTTAGGTGGGCTAATCACAGAGCACTATCGGTTAGGTGGGCTAATCACAGAGCACTATCGGTTTGGTGGGCTAATCACAGAGCACTATCGGTTTGGTGGTCCAATCACAGAGCACTATCGGTTTGGTGGTCCAATCACAGAGCACTATCGGTTTGGTGG
>SSNS01000292.1:233462-308112 GCA_006937985.1 Aphyosemion australe | reverse complement strand
ACAGAATTCGACGTAGCCACACATAAATTCACACAGAGCACCATCGACGCCTTCTGCTGCTGACGCTTTTGGAATTTTTCTAATCGGTGCCATACTTTTTGAATGGTGATGAGAGGTTCCAGGCTTCCAATGTGACTGTTGAAGCTGCATATCAGCTGCAGGATCCGATGATTTTCTCTAAAGAAAAATCTGCTACGACCACATCTTTTATAGTTCATGTGTAATTTTTTTCAAAAACAGAAGGTTTTTTTGTCAGCTTCGATAGGATGTCTTCGTTTTAGCTGTATCTGCCACGGTTCTTGAGTTACAAGCGTCAGAAGGAGGATTCAGCCACATTTTCCTCCCATAAAAAACAGGCATTTTCTGCTCCAGACAGTAGAAATCATCTCATCATTTCTCCTACAAATATTCTAGGTAGGCACACAAAAAATTTAATACAGCACCACCAAAGCCTTCTGATGCTGACGCTTTTGGAATTTTTCAAATCGGTGCTATACTTTTCGAATGGTGATGAGACGTTGGAGACCTCTGATCGGACATCTGAAGCACAGATCCAAAGCCTTCCTCATTAAGGGGCCTGCCTGCTGCATCTCTAACAGCAGCAGAGCAGTGGTGTGATAATGGAGCTTTCTGATTGGTTCAGACATTTCCCGCTATTTACTGTCTGAGAGCGGATATACGGAAAAGCTATTTTAAGTACAATCCTACTGGAGCCTTGTGGCCTCTCTATTAGTCAGTCTGCTTGTTTCAGCAAACCATTATCAGAACCAGCATCTGGCTTAAGACCAGAACCAGGATCAGAACCAACACCAGAACCAGCATGTGGATCAGAACCAGGGCAAGACTAGAGCCAGGGTTAGATGAGATATAGGAACAGAACAAATACCCGGACTTGGATCAGAACCCAGACCCAGACTCAATACTCTCTCTCTCTCTCTCTCTCTCTCTCTCTCTCTCTCTCTCTGTTTCTCTCTCTCTCTGTTTATCTCTCTCTCTCTCTGTCCCCCCCCGTCTCTCTCTCTTCCTCCCTCTCTCCCCCCCCTTTCTCTCTATGTCCCTCACTCTTTCCTACTCCCTCCCTTCCTCCCTACTCCTCTCTCTCTCTGCCTGTCTCTCTCTCGCTCTCTACCTCCCTCCCCCCTCTCTCTCCCTGATTGGCTGAGAGTTTTCAATTTTTTTCTGGCTAAACAGACATACACACCCACACATATTATACATCAAATTGATCGGCTTGGTCTAAGGAACCCAATGCCCCCCCACCCCAATCCCTGCTCTCTGATTGGCTGAGAGAGCTCAAGCATCTTTTTGGATAACAGAAATACGCACCCACACATATTATACATCAAATTGATCAGCTTGGTCTGATGAACACGGTGCCCCCCCTCCCGCCCATCCCTGCTTTCTGATTGGCTGAGAGAGTTCAAGCTTCTTCCAAGTTAACAGAAATACGCACTCAGACATGTTATACACCAAATCGATCAGCTTGAACTCTGTAAACCAGCCGTCCACCATCCCTGGTCTTTGATTGGCTGAGAAAATTTTGAAACCTTAAAGTTCAATTTCTGCTCTTTCTAACAGTTTATTTTTTATCTCATTCTGCTAACTTTGACAATTGAACTCATTTTCAACTTCACTTAAGTTCTAATGCATGTTCATCAATTTCAGCTGCTAAATTCACAGTTCAGCTAATTGTGAAAATTTAACTTTTAAATTATTCCTACTCAAATACCAGCTGTCTAGTTTTTTAAACTGTGTAGTGAGATTTCAGTTTTCTGCTGTTTAGATTTATTTTCTCTTTTCTCCACTTACTTATTTGGCTTTAATACACTTGTTAGTGATTTTTTGCTCCTAAATCTTTCAATCTTTTCAGCTCATTTTTACAATTACGTTAAATTTTCGCAGCAGAAAACTGCTTATTTCAGTTCAGCTACTCAGCTATCAGTTTCAAAATTCAGCATATCCTGCTAACTTCACAATTCAACTAATTGTGAAAATTTAACTACTTATACTCAAATATCAGCTGTTTAAACATTTTAGCTGCTCAGTTTTTTTAACTATGTTTAGAGATTTCAGTTTTCTGCTGTTTAGGATTTTTTTCTCTATTCTACTTTTTGGGCTTTTTAAAACTTTTTAGCAATTTGTGCTCCTAAAACTTCAAATACATTCAGCACATTTTGACAATTAAGCTTAGTTTTAGCTTCAATTCAGCAGTTTCAGCTATCGTATTCAGCAACAAAGCATTCAAACGCATTTCTGCAAGAAATGCAATTTATCTAGTTTTATTTTACATTTTGATGTATTTATTCCAATCGGTTTTCTATTTCAAGTGGGTTTGGGTTCTTAAGGGATGTATTCACATATATAGGATGGCTTACCAGGCTAGCTGTTTATATCTTCTATCTGAAACATTTATTGATTTTAATTGAAGATCCTTTCACTGACCTTTACATATTTTTATAAATGGACATCCATCCATGTACACTGAATGCATTTTGGTGAGATCTTTAAACCTGACACTAGATAAAATGGTGTGTGTGGATGTGAGTGCTTCTCTAATCAAAATTAGCAAACTGAACAGAAACTATGCATGTAAAATGAATGATGGTTACTTCTAGTGTTTCCAGCACCACATCTTATGCTTGTAAGAGTGGATGCTGAAGACAGAACTGTTTTCTTCTTATTACTTGTTTGCAAAAGAAGACTAAGGTTTGGCAGTTTGATTGATACTAGAGTCCCCGGCATGTTAATCTAAAGTCTGATAATGAATCAATTACCTGATCAATAGGTTTAGCTCTAGCTGGTTGGTTTCCTTCCATAACAAACATCTATGTTGTCAGACTCGTGTTTGCTGTAAACACTTGCCTGCTAATGGAAGTATCTGAGTTAATCCTGATGAACGCTTTTGGCTGATTTATTATAAAACACATTGACATAAAATTCACTCTTTCAACTCAATAGGAGCAACACATTTGATATCATCTTTTCTCCCACTCAGTTTTTCTTCTGGTTTTAATTCCTATATTTTTCATTTTTACAAACCATGAACTCCTGTCAGAAGATTTTCAAAACATGAGAGACCCCACACAAGTCAATAAAAATCCTGTTTGTGGTACTAGAGTGTGTGGTGTCTAAAAACTTAGATAATACTTATGTTTAATGCATGCAGACACAATATTACTGCAACACAGTTGAGAGCTGAACATCAGGGAGTTTGGGTTCCAGGCCAAGTTCACTGAGAAACTGTGTTGTTCTTTTTGAATTATGATCGGTCCCTCTGAGTTTATCATGCAGGCTGAGCGTGAAGATAGTCCTCTATCCCTAATTCTTACTGATAGAAAATAGACAAGGAAACACTTGATTTAGAAGAGCCAGTGACGTTAGCACATCATAATGTCAAGTTGGCATTCATGGACCCACCCATCTTGGCTCCTGATGGGAAAGGATGTTGATTGCCCAGGAGAGAGCAGAGCACATCTCGATAAATAGAAGCTAACCGTTAGCATTAGCAACTCCACAACACGCTAATCAGAGGCGAGATGTCTGAATATCAGGAAATAAGATTCCAAATCTTGCCGTCATCTGCTTAACGCGGCTGTGAAAAACTTCCTAAAGCAGGCGCGCCAGAGCTTTTTTCCTACAGAGATTGACTGGCATTCGTTTTTACTAGAGACCTCTGCAGATGTGTTGAAAAAATGATTGAACTTGGTCTTTAAATACATTTATGAGCATGTTTACACAGGCACTGGCATTGTGTATACTTGTTTCATGTTCATAAAAAATAAAATACTACAAATACTCTACAAAGAAATAAAAATGTAATCCTAAATCTTTAAAGAAGACATCCCTTTAAGATGCACACTTCAGCCACTGAGGTTTAAGGTTGTTTCATATGATCTAACTCAGTGATAACAGTATGAACAAAAGCTTTTAGTGTCTCTTTCTGAATAAAGAAGGGATAATAACTCTCCATCTGGAGGGAGGAGACTGCAACTCCTGGTAAAGGGTGAGGGTTGCTTTTGTAAGATGGATGGAGCTATTTGCTGTACCTGCTGTGACTCACCCATCAAACAACTGGACCATTTAGCTATCTGCTTTAAAAGTTTCTTTCCTTCAGATACACATGAACAAACCAGCTAACTAAAGTAGAAGCAGACGATAACATGGTTAGCATAGCTGGATCAAGAGCATGAGAATTTCCTTTAAAGAAGTCTCACACTCATTATTTCAATAAATCTGCTGTGGTCTCTAGTATGAATGAATGTCTTTTAAGTGGAAAAAAGCTCTGGCGCTCTTGTTTCAGGAAGTAGAAGTTTGTCAGAAGTGGGTGTGGAAAACAGCAGGATCTGAAGTCTTCTGGGCTCGACACACGGGAGGCGACAATTGACCGCGATCAGCGAAACTCATCGCTATCGCTTTTATAACCTGACACACGGGAGGCGACGTGCGGCAGCGCCCAGCAGCAAAAGCCAGCGACGCCTCTGTTCCAGGGTGACTAGCGAGTCTTCCGTTGTTTTGATTGGCCGTCAGATTGGAGGGAATTTTGGGTTATTAAAGCAGTTCAGAGTTGAAAAAGCGATATATATGAAGTCTCACAAGGTTTTGATAGTGAAATATTGTAAAGCTCTGGGAAATCCGACACGGCAAGTTCCTCCATGTTTGCCTGGAGATGTACTGAGAAGCATCCTGTCCGCTTATTGGGCAGTCAATGAAACCTCCGCTGATTGGTCCTTGTCCGAGCAACAGCGATAAAAAGTTGAAAGTTATTCAACTTTCTGGGATCGCATCGCTGGCTCGCGTGTGCACGACACATGCAGGAGTGCAAAATTTCACATGCACATTTTTCGCGTTTCGTTTAGCAGGAGGGAGACCTGCGCATGAATGCATATATTACAGTGTTACGTATAGCTATGTGGCTTTTGACTTGAGCATTTCCCCATCTATTTCTCTATGGCAGGGGTATTCAATTCCGGGCCTGGAGGGTCGGTATCCAGCTCGTTGTTGTGGTTTCTCTGCTCCAACACACTTGATTCAGTGGTTGAATCACCTGTGCAGCAGCTCATCAGGCTCTGCAGAAGCCTGTTAATTACCTGCTGATTGAAATCAGGTGTGTTGAAACAGAGTAAAAACTAAAATGTGCTGGATACCGGCCCTCCAAGACCAGAATTGAATACCCCTGCCCTATGATGTATAATCCCAGAAATGGGTATTAAAGACAATTTTCACATTCAGCACGCATATGAAAATCAGGGTGACCAATTATATAAAAAAAGAACATTTATTACACGGTTTGTCAGTGAACCTCCCCTTTAACAATGCACAACAAATGCTGATGTCCTTTTTAGCAAACAGCTTCAGAGTTTTAGCAATAAGATTTAGCTTATTATCAAACATAGATGCCAGATATTTAAATGAATGAACACATTCGATGCTCTTCACTTTTTGTTGTCCGTGACTTTAAATGGTGTTTTTCTTTTTGGGACTCTGGTAGTTTGTCCTAAAGTTGAAGTGGTAGCAGCCGGCTGTTTCTCCTTCTCTGATATTATTGAGTGGAGAACCTCTCACACCAGTGGTGTTCTGTTGCTAAATACGTGAGTGTGTGATGAATGGAGGACCCAGGGAAGTGCAGCGGTTCGGCGAGACCGACAACCGGATGGTCCAGTGGTTGCTTTTGCCGTGATATTGGCTAAGATTTTTAGACAAATACAAGAGAACCACTTTATTGATTTGTATTGTATTTTATTATTTTTTATAATATGTTAGAACGTTGACTTATGGAAGATGTTTTAGGCTAAGTAGTAGTAGCTTTAATTATAGCACCTTTCTGTACTCCAAAATACAGTAATTTAAGTCTACTATGTTAAATTTAAACTGTGTGTGTGTGTGTGTGTGTGTGTGTGTGTGTGTGTGTGTGTGTGTGTGTGTGTGTGTGTGTGTGTGTGTTAGTAAAATGTCATGACCCACTGAACAGGTTTTAATGAAACTTTCAGAAAATGATCAACAGATTTATTTCTACAACTGATTATCTTTTTGAGTAAATCCAGTTCAAGGTGGCTGCCCCTGTTATTAAAGAATTGCAAACACATTAACTGCAGAGCAGTAAATTTTAGAAGATGGTTTGCCAACAGCTGAGGGTCATTTTCATCACATATCTTGAGGATTCATTTTTGATTTCACGTGAACATTATTTTCAGGATTTCACCAAAACAGTTAGAATGGCAAATAACCTGTATTTATAAAGCACCTTATAGAGTTCTACAACCCCTCAAAGTGCTTTACAACTAACCTGTCATTCACACGCTCGTGGTGATGAGTTGCATTGTAGACGCTGACCTGGGGCGCGCTGACAGAGGCGAGGCTGCCACACAACTGGTGCACCCAGTCTCTCCGACCACAACCAGCAGGCCAGGAGGGTAAAGTTCTTGCCCAGGGACACAATGACTGCAACAGACTGAGTCGTGCAAAAACCTGCCCTCCAATTATGGGATGGGCACTAAACTCCTCTGCCACAGTCGCCCAACATACTCCATAAGATTATCTTACTTTAAAATGTTGGTTTAAAGCATGCATTCACTCAAGGAATGATAGGGCTTTAATTTTAATTATACAGTTACTTTAGCTTAAGTCCTGTAGCAAAAATGTTAAATAAAGAAACAATGCAAATGTCACGTAAAGATGCAAAGCTCACAGACTGAATCATCAGGAAGATCCCAAACCTGTCAGTGGCCACATGAAATGAATGTCCTCAAGAACTCACTGAACCACTTCCAGACATATACACACCTGCTTCTGCTTTTTGTTCAGTAACATTCTGACCAAAACAGGTGACTTTCAGGACAGTTTTTGCATTCAGCACTGTCCTAAAGCAACTATAATACTAAACAAATTGGTTCTATTATATTTATAATTCAGAGAAAAATCTATCAAGATGCTGCTACACAGATGCAGAATAATTCATTCAGCTCAACAGATCTTGAAGTGTGTGATTGTAGCTCTCACGCTCTTTATTTTGTCAAAATGTGACATCAGAGCAATACTCCTACACACTACACACACACACACACACGCATGCACACATGCATGCACACACACACACACACATACACGTGCAGTTTGCAAACTTGGTTAAGGAATTTTATAGAAAGACAGTAATATGTCCAGTGAGTATTAAACTTAGTACAGGGTTACAGACTCTTCTTAACTTTTATGGACAGAATTATGGCGGGTCTCCAGTTTAGGAGCTTTCAGATTGCATCACTGCTTTTGAGGATGAGTTTGTCCCGTTGGCTTCATTGAGCCAGGACCTCCAGCAGGCACTGGAACAGTTTGCAGTCAAGTGTGAAGCTGCTGGAAGAAAGACCAGTAACTCCAAGTCTGCACTCTAAGAAAAAGACAGATCCTGGCAGAAAAACAACATGTTCCACTATGTTTATGAAGTAAATAAGAATAAATGCAAAACTCTTGTGAAAATCATGAATCTGACTTCTTTAGTATGTGGAACCATGCTCCTCAGCTGGAAAAGGGTTGATTAATAACTAAAGACATAGAAAGTCCAACGGCTCCAGGTGACAGAGGTTTAGCCCAGAGGCCTGTGGAGCAGGTGACTGATCAGTGTACTGGTGCAGCGTCTGCAGTGGTGCTATACTCTATTGAGGTGGAAAGAGAGCTGAGCTGAAAGGAAAAGCTGCTGATTAACTAAGTGATCTGTGTTCCAACCCTTAGCTATGGCCATGAGCTGTAGATAAGAGCTAGATGAGTAAGATGATAAACACAGCTTGTTGGACTCATCTCCAGGGATAAGGTGAGGACTTCAGAGTAAGGTTGTTGCTCCTGCACATCTAAGCAGTCACATGAGGTGGTTTAGGTTTCTGGTAGGGATGGCAGGGGGTTTCACATGTGTCTGAGGAGAATTCAGGGCAAACCCGAGACCAGTGGACTGGGAGTCCCATTCCATAAACAACGGATAGAGGGATGGTTTTATAAAACAGCCTTGCTTTAATATTCACCACAGCAAAAACACCAATGCCTAATGTCATCAAGATTATTTAACACCAAATATTAGTGTAGATTCCTACAATTTTAAAATTCATAATTGTCGCAGTATTTACAAGTATTACATTTTTTGTATAATTTGGATGTTTCATTGTTGTATTTTGGAGCACATGCTTTGTCTTTATGTATCAAACAATAGTCATTGACATTATTGTAATTTCTAATCTTTTAATTTCTAAAAAAAATGCTTTTAAATTGTATTTCAATTCAAAACAGGAGAAAAAATATATATGTATATCACTGGCAAAAATAGGACAGACCTAAAAGCACAATACTATTTTAAAGATAATGGTATTGTCTTTAAAATAATAATAATAATAATAATAATAATAATCTACATAATGGGTTGATAGAACGTGTGCAGTTTGATTTGATTTAGCATCATTAGAGACAGAAATGAAGGCAAAAACACATGTTGAGGGATTTCTGATCACTCATTTGATTGTAGCTTTAGTTGTGTTTGGAGCACATAAAAAGGTTTACATGGTCTTGTAGCCAAGGTCCTGAGTTTTCTTTAGAGGTGCAGCTTGACTATATTGATATTTAGGGCATGTAATTTTTTTGCTGCCAAACTTCAACATCCCCCAATTGGGGGACCCTCAGGCTTAAAGGGTTAAATGTGTTAATTTATTTTAATGCATTATTTTTTGTAATTAATTTCAAATTTCTAATTAATTAATCATAATTAACGCGTTAAATCCCCACCCCTAATATATATATATATATATATATATATATATATATATATATATATATATATATATATATATATATATATTTTTAAAAAATAGAATTGCATTTTAACAGATTAGCATGCAAGTTTAATTTCTACATTTACGATGTGTAATAAGGGAAAATGATGCAGTGGTACTGTCTTTTTTTTTCTTTTTTTTTTTTTAGAGCTGAAGATGCCTCTCATTCTGATGGATGCTGATAAACATGCAATAAAATGTTCAAATAAAATGAGCGGCCCAAAGTCATAAACATAGCAAACAACCAAACTAACTAGCACTTAATTAGGAAAGCTTCATTGCTAACAAGCCAGAGATGAGCACTTTCTGCAATTTATTTCCCTAGTGGAAACACATTTAAACAAAACAAATTATGTGATTCAGGTATAGAATTAGTTTGGGGTGGGAGTGGCTTTCTTGTCTTTAATTTGAAGTTTTTTCTTTCTTTGAAGAAATGCTTTGTGGTGGCCACTGCAGAGGATTAGTCTAACGATTTGTAGACCACATTCAAATTATATTTATGATTTAAGACTCTTGAACAACAGTTCAAAGGTTTTGGTTTGTTTTAGATCCTACAGTATGTTGATGATGGTAATTGTATGTATAAAATAGAATAGAATAGACTTTATTGATCCCACAGTGGGGAAATTCAGTTGTCACAGCAGCACCATCACTCAAAAGGATAGTTAGAAGAGAAATAAAACAAAGGGTACATGTATATACATATAGGCAGTAATCTAGTATTGTAATCTTAGATCACTAAAATAAAAGATGAAAACAAACTTGGTACCAACTCTATGCAGCATACTGTAAAAGACACATGTGAATCCGGTATTGCACAAGTATAGAACACATGAATATTGCATTGTTATTGTGTACCAGGATGATACCAGTACAGCTTAAACTGAGGAGTTATACAGTCTTACATGGACACTCTCTGGAGGAGCTGTCCATGATCTCCACAGTGGAGTGTAGTGGATGGGAGGGGTTTCTTAAGATGGAGGTCACCTTCCCCAGCATCCTCCTTTCACACGTCTCCTCTACAGTAACCAGTGGGCAGCCCAGAACCGAGCTAGCTTTGGTAACTAGCTTGTTCAGTCTCTTCCTGTCTCGGTCAGATTTGCCCACACCCCAATAGACCACAGCAGAATGAATAACAGAGACAGCAACAGTTTAAGAAAACTTCACTGCCAATAAATTGTACAAGCATCATGACAAAACGGTCAAATGCAACAAAAACACCTCATAACATCTTCACAAGCCGATTCATAACGTTCATCCACTGTGGACTGGTACATTTTGAAACTAACAAAAATCAAGTAAATGTAAAGTAAAATTTTTTTTTGCCAGAGAATTAGAGACTGGATGTCTTTTCAAAGCCAATATCTGTTTGTTGCATTCCAGCAAATGCTGATCCAGCCGTTACAGCTGGCTGCTGTAAAGGGTTTATGAGTGCATGTGGATAAACATGAGTTTGTGTGTGTAAATAAAAGAATAAAGATGGGATCAAATATGAGCGTCATTTATGTATGAACACTGTTCAGTAAACACAAATACTGCTTCAGAATTTTTCACATTTATTCATCAGCAGCAGAATAAAGTGTAAACAAGACAAAAATAGCCACTTATGTAGAGCATACTGTACAGGCATTAACAGACACATCTCTCTCCCTTATGCTAACAAATGCTAGTAATGCTAATATGCTGCTATAGCCAGCAAATAGATAAAATCACAGTAATGAATGAATGTATGTTGTTGTCATTGCAGTGGGTTCAACTAAATCAAACACAGTCCCTATGATGTTCAAGAGACAGAAAATAAATATTAAAAAAATAGGTAGAACTACAGTCAGGTGGAAAATGTTCTTGAAAGGGTTAAAAACCGACCAACAAATAAAAATAGGACTTTAGAAAATAAGCAAGCTCGTAATTGAGTAAAAAAATAACATCTTTAGCATTACTTGATTTTTCTTATGAACGTACCATCCAGCAGGAAGTGATCAGGCTTAGAGTGTGTCACATCTAAATATGTCCAGGCAGAAACAAATCCTAAACATGCTCTCATCTAAGTCTTCTTGACTGACAGACTGACAAAAATCTCTCTGCTTTGGTACTTTGTTGTAATCTATCATCTAATTGGTCACTCCTACCTTCCCCTCAGAATTTTATTAAAATATCAGCTTTAATTTTTACCCAAACTTTGTCACAGTTTAGATCAAATCTGATGAAGGTTTAAAAATTAAAGCAATATAAAGTGGATCATTTAAAAAGCTGACCCTGTGGTGCCAGTCATTAACTGAACAAAAGACTGAATCGTGTACAGTTATTAGCGGCAACATTTAAAACACTGACAGGTGAATTGAATAAGATTGATTATCTTGTTACAACAGAACCTGTCAGGGGATGAGATATATTAGGCCGAACCTGAACAGTCAGTTCTTGGAAGCTGATGCACTGGATGGAGAAAAAAATGGGTTGATTGATATTTACAAAGGCCAGATTGTGATGGCTCAGAACCTGCATCTCAAAGCTGACAGGTCTTGTGGGCTGATTTTGGTATCTGGTGGTTTTTACCCTCCATTTGTGTTTCAAGTATGATGGATGAAGCAGCTGCAGGGCCATGGGTGCTTTGGGTTCACAAGGTTGATTAAAAAATAAAGTATTGTTAGATTTTAATTCTGTGTATGAATGAAGGACATGTAACGCCTCATGCTGTTAACACAACATGTTAAACATAATACCCAAATGTCCCGGCCGTCAGTGGCCCACAAATGAATTAATGCTGCTTTTCTTTTTATTTTATTCTTTCAAAACTACAAATGGAACAATTAACCAACCCGTCTGATGACAGCCGGGAACAGTGATGAGCTGCTGTTACGTATCAACCAAGCTCTGGCAAAAATGTATCATGACCACCTAAAGTGACTTTCTATTAGAGCTAAATATTTAATGAGACATGCCACCCTCACTTTGTCAAATTAGGAGTCAGAGAACAGCCTGGGTCAAACGTGTGACGATCACATGAGGTCTATTACTGCAACACTAGCACAAAGGCAAAAATATCAGCATCTACTGAAGGTATCGGGCCTGTCAGGTAGATCAAACCTGTTCATCTGCAGCAGAAGCTTTGGCCTCTGCAATGCAGTGTGGTCTGTGCTGATTCTGATCCCTGAGCCGTCTGAGCCTTAAACATCTGAGAGCTCCTAAAGAATATTCACCTCTCAGTTTCTGCACCTGTTAAGCATTGTGAGTGGTGCCTTGCTTTTGGGAAATACTGACAAATTTAAACAAAAGTGCAACTAAAGGAATTTCAGTTGAAAAACAGATCAAATTATTTATTAAATCACTTGATTTGTCAGGAACTTGTTGGTTTTTGGTCCGTGATCCGGTCCCGCAGCTGGCGGTCGGAACCGGTCCAGCCCGAACCTTCATGGTTCTTTCCTCAGGGGAGAAATGCTCGGGACCTTTTAAAACTATTTCAGCTATGGCAACTCACTAACTTTAACACAACAATATCACTGTAAAAGCAATGAGTCAGTGATTTAATTTTATCTTGGTTTATATTTTAAAATCTGAGAAAATAGTACAAGCACACATACAGGAATTCCCAACTCTCTGGAGGTTTCCAAAAAGAGTCCCTCCACATGGCCAACATCATCTAATATGCCCCTGTGGGGGCATTTTACCCCTGCCATCAGGGCAATCCCTGATTAGATTAGAAACCTAAAACAACTGTGTCATGCTGATGTTATATGAAAAGATAGTGGATTATGTGGTTTCTGTGCCTGATATGTGGTAAGTGACGCTGGTAGTGATGAGCTACATTGTAGCCACAGCTGCCCTGCCTGCACACAAAAAAATAGCAAAAAAACAAACAAACAGCAAAAGACATTTTCTTACCTACAAATAGTAAAACATACATTAGCCATCTTTTTCTTTAGGAATATTAGTTGACACACATGATCAGAGTGGAAAATACCTTCTCCCAAACAACATGAATGGCAGCAGAAGAAGAGTTACACCTAAACAAGGTTCTACAGTAGTAGTGTATTGTCTTGGTCCTCTAGAGACACCATCCTGTACATTTTAGAGGTCTCTCTGCACCAACACACCTGAGTGAATAGCAGGCAATTGCAAAGTTTGGCAATCTACTAAAAAATGTAATTGAACCCTTGAATCAGGTGTCTTGGAGCCGGGAAACAAGTGAAGCATTGGGTCAAGGGCCATGGAGGACCAGGGCTACCATTTGTCTACAGTTACAAACATGAGAACACATTTTCAATATTCCTGCTGTTTTTACTGTAGATGCCAGTAAAGATATTACAAAATTGCTAACAAACATTTCATCCAACAGTTGAATGGATCAGATTTTATCCGTAAATAATGACATCATCAGATGAGTCGTGAAACACACAGCTGCTCTTATTGAGTTATTGTCCAAGTATCAGAGTCAAGTCCCCGTCTGCCTCAGCTCTCTCAGATTTGTTGGATTACATCTACATATTAACAAATCACTAAACATTCCCTGTTTTTACAGGCTTTTTACTTTCGATGCTAACTTTGGAATTCCATCTGCAGTTTCCACTTCACAGGAGTCCTAGTGGTGGTTAGCAGTAGTGTCAGTAGCTAGCAGGAGTTGGATTTCAGTTTTAAAAGAGACTGAAATAAGTTTCCTTTTGTTTCTCAGTTTGCATCTTATTCATCTTTAAAGATGAAACATAAAACTCTAAATACAATTGGTTTCAACTCAGTTTGACAGGTACATCACTGGTTTTAGAGGAAGCTGAACCAACAACAAAAAAAATCTTCAAAACTCAAATGTATGAAAAGAAGAATGCATTCCTGTTGAAGAGAAAGACATCCCATTCTAACTCTATCAAATATATCCTTTCAATTGGGGAGTGAAGAAAAAACAAGTAATTTTTACTTTATGTTGAATGGCTAAAGCATAGCAGCTGTCCTGGAGCTGAGGAACGACATTCCCTCAAGCTCCCGTTAATAAAATGAACCATTTATTTTTACATGAAAATCCTTGGAAGATTTGAATGAGTTCAAATTCTGCAAACATAAAGATTTCTTTTCTTGTTTGAGATTACAAATATTAATGAAAAAGACTCACAGAATTGATTTTTGTGTTAGAAATTTCTGTTATGCTTTCCAGGCTGTAGACTGTTTGAGTTGGGCTGAGCAAAGCTGAGAAACATGATTAAACTTGAGAAGTTTTGATGTTTTCTCAACACCAGAGCATACGCTTTAGAAGTACCATATTAAAAGACAATGTGTTGCACATTTATATTTATAAAGGACTTCTCTAGATGTCACAACTGACACATTTGGGGGGTTTTGATCCTGAAATTATGTCAAATCTATTTTTTAGATTTGAAAAAACAAAAATGTCAAAGATAACTGTTTCTAGGCTTTAGGTGTTCTTTATGCAGTTTGTGGTTTCCAAAAACCCTTTAGGCGAAACACGTTATAGTTTGGCATCATGTGCGGTTTGGCCTTCAAAGTGATGGAGCTTATAACTCTATCTGAAGCAGATGAACAGCATCTGACAATCGTGTCCTTAGAAGAGACAAATCTGCACAAGAACACAGGATTTGGAGAATGGTAGCATCCTTCAGTTTATCCATCAACTTTATGCTAAGCCTTCGTCTCAAACTGGGTCATCTTTGGCATTTGGTAAAACTTCAGCTTTTAGCCCCAGTGTTGATACCAGTCTATTCAGATTATCTTTCATTTGTCTCAAACTCACATTTTTTTCTTTACAGCACAGACCTCATACATTAAGAATATTATAATCAATATATGTGAGTTTCTGTAGAGGATCACAGTGTAGGGAGACAGTTCATCTCTATAAATGACAGGATTTGTCTCATTATTCCTGCAAACCCTGTCTGTTTCATCTATTGTGCAAATGCCATTTGAAACTACGGTTGGCGTCTGTGAGAATGCTCTTTCTTATGTGCTCAAGCTGTGAGTTCCACACAGCAACGACACATCCACACCTGCAGGTGGTTTTTAAAAAGCTGACTTTTTTCATACTGTTTTTATGAATTTAATTGAAAACAGTGACTGTGAAGACGGCTGTGTGTGATGTTCTGATCCAATTCAACATGTGACCAGAGGATAAAACCACACAAAAATCAGGAAGATGAGATTCATTAAAGCAGAATATTTAGTCAGAGAAAAAGTGGAACTAAGTCAGAGAATGTACTCACATGAGATGTATTACAGTGGATGGGTAGCAGAGTGTTTCCATGATGATCCATAGAAAAATGCCTTGACACTGGTTTAGCCTTTGAGTTCAAGAGTCTTTCATTTAGACAGTCAGTTATAGATCATTCTTAAGTACCTTAAAGGTAGAATCCAGAGTTTTCTCCCTTTCAGGAATTAGCCTTTCGCCGGCCCCGCCCCAAAGTGGTTATTGTCCAATCACACATCATAGAAACTGTTACTGTCCGACAACTTCAAACAAGATGCTGAAGCTAAGCATTAGAGTAGTCGTGTCTCCTTCGTTGCGTACTGTCAGAACCTCCTCATCAAGCTCAACCAGCAACAGCCAAGCATGAGTGCTCCCCGCCCGCAGCTGGGCGGAGGTCCGCCTCCCAGACCTCCGCCTCCCAAAGCAATACACTTTTGGGAATATGGTTAGGGCTGAACGATTTTAGGAAAAGTTGCGATTTTTCTGGCAGAAATTGTGATTTCAGTTCAATTAACCATTTTCTTCAAATCAAGCTTCAGCATAATACTCACAATGTGCAGTAACATGTTTAAACATGACAGGAAATGACATCATACTATCAAAACATTAAAAGCTATTGCTGTAACAATGCAGCAATAAAAACTGAAAGTAAGAAAAGCTGTCAAATGTATTTATTAAGAAGAAACGTGCATTATTTTACCAAGAGGTATGAATGGATGTTTTTCTCTCATAAAAATACCGCTCTAACACCAAATGCTGACAAGTTGTACGTGCTTTCTTTGATGTACCATAACTCCAGTTTAAGCCATCAGACAAAGTCCACATAGTGTTATTACGGTAAATCCTTTTCTGCTCTTTCAGGAGGCGAATCACACTCCCTGTCTCACCCTCACGAATGCTGCTGAGTGAGGGACAGAGTGACAGCGACAGCAGCTATGAATTATATTGACAATAGCAGCGCCAAACAGAAAAAAAGGAAAAATAACCAAATGAATTGCTCCGCCAACTCTAGCATCGGGGTCCCACAACCCCACCCCCACAGGCGCTCGCTGCCACCACTGTAAAACATTTTTACAATCTTGGGTCAGATCCTGGGTCAGTCAGGAGTACTGCAAGAAAATGCAGCACTGGTGATCACATGACCACGCTGTTTGAAATTGCAATTTGGATTGGAAAACAATAGATTGTTCAGTCCTAATGGTCAGTAAAAAAACCCCTGAAACTTCTAAATAACAAAGACGTTTGGATCCCGTCAGACAAAATGTAAGAAAGTGAGAAGGCTATTTGCTGAACATCATGTTACTCAGATTAAAATAAGTAAAATAATAAACAACACGATAAATACTAAATGGCCTCTGAGCATGGTGGACTTAAACTGTACTGCTGCAAGCTCCAATACAGGGATAACAGAGGCAGAAAACTGCATGAATAAATTCATTCTAGTATTTAATCAACATAACTTTCACGTTTTGTCTCTGGGCTGTTGAGCAATTTGTGAAAATCTACAGAAACTAAAGGAGAAGGTGCAACTCCCCAGAGAACGATCCTTTGTGCAGGTGACAGGCTAACACCTGCTTTAAAAACATTTGAAACATAGAAGATCTCTGGGCATCAGGGTAATGTGGTCATGTCCCCTCAGGAGAGACCTCTGCTTTACTTGGTTCCCTTTGTATCCGTTGCTCATGTGAGGAACATTATTTATTAATTCCCAGCTGCTCTCTTTGATTATGTCCCTGGACCAGGATGAGAGAGTTAGATAATGCTGCAGTCCATATTATAGATAATAAAAATACCATATTTTGCAGCGTATTCAATTTCTGAATTAGACAAGGAAATAAAGGAATACCAACAAGAGACAGTCAGAAGATGTCCAATATTGGACTGAAGAAGGAAAACAGTTTTATCTGAAGGAAATAAAACAACAGAATGTGGCCATAAAGCTGCAAAACGGCCCACTAGCACTGACAGCATGTCAATACCAGAGAAAACACAGCCCAACATCAGACAGACACAGAAACACAAACTACACGGGTTAAACAAGGTGCTGATCCTTTATTTGAAACCATCCTGCTACCACAGCTACCACACAGCACACAGCAACCGAAGGACAAAAGTGAGAGGGTGACACCATCCAAAAACATGTCACCAAATATTCAACATTTAATGCATCAAACCTTCATTATTCTTCAAGCAAGGACAGGAAGTCCAATGTGATCCATTAAATAAATGACAGCATGTCCGCACACACAGTCAGAGAAAGAACAAAGCCTGTTTAGTGATGATGATAATGACTTAGCCAATTCATTATGACACTCATAAAGGTTTTTTTCTGTTTTAATTACAGCATCACGCTGATGGTTCTATGACATTTAAAAAGGCTCTAATTATTTTGCACACTGGAGGGACCATTAGAGAGGCTGAACTAAAAGTGATTTTAACAGTTCAACGTTGGTCCTGGTGCCATTCAGCTTGTAGCTATGGATAAAAGAAATTCAATTAATCCAAATAGAAAGTTGAGATGTCTGACAAAGTAAAACCACAGAATTAAAATATGACAAGAAAACTCTTGTTTTTCAAATTAAAGAAATACTGGTTCCATTTCCCTCATTAACGAGTCATTAAATGTAGCCATGATGAGTGACTGCCAACTCAAAACCTCCAACACAAACCCAGTCACCTACTTGGACCATAGACATCTCATACTGAACTATTTACCCTTGCTGCCAGCTCAGACGCTTCAGCCACATCTCAGACCTCCTTGCCTCTTTGTCCGTCTACATACTAATACTGTGTTGTTTTCATTATGTGGTAGAAAGCAGAACTTGTAATTATACAGTGCTTTCTCCCTTTTTTATTCACCTTCTACACCTCGGACTTCACCTACAACACCAGCAGCTGTCACCTCCACAAGTTCTCTGATGACTCGATCATTGTCAGCTGTTTGTCTGAGGGGGATGACCAGGAGTACAGGTCAGTCATCATGGACTTTGTGGACTGGTGTGAGCGTAACCACTTTTGCTTGAACACCAGTAAAACAAAGGAAATGGTGATTGACTTCCAGAGAAACACTCCTCACTCACCAGTAAACATCCAGGGAGCAGACATTGAGGTGGTGGACACCTTTAAGTACCTGGGTGTTCACCTCAACAGTAAACTGAACTGGTCCCACAACACAGATGCTCTGTATAAGAAGGGCCAAAGCCGCCTCCATCTCATGAGGA
Source organism: Aphyosemion australe (assembly GCA_006937985.1). Taxonomy (NCBI): domain Eukaryota; kingdom Metazoa; phylum Chordata; class Actinopteri; order Cyprinodontiformes; family Nothobranchiidae; genus Aphyosemion; species Aphyosemion australe. Next base: position 289,906 of record SSNS01000292.1, on the reverse strand, counting down.
GGCTGAGGTCCTTCGGAGTTAAATCCCAGCTGCTAAAATCCTTTTATCACTCTGTTGTTGTCTCTGTTATTCATTCTGCTGTGGTCTGCTGGGGTGTAGGCAGCTCTGACCGAGACAGGAAGAGACTGAAAAAGCTAGTTAAGAAAGCTAGCTCGGTTCTGGGCTGCCCGCTGGATTCTGTTGAGGAGACGTGTGAAAGGAGGATGCTGGGGAAGATGACCTCCATCTTGGAAAGCCCCTCCCACCCACTGTATTCCACTGTGGAGGCCATGGACAGCTCCTTTAGTGGCAGACTGAGACATCCAAGATGTAAAACAGAACGCTACCGTAGGTCATTCATTCCCACTGCAGTGAGAGTGTAGAACTCCACAGTTTAACTGTTACTGGCATCATCCTGTTACACGCTAGCATCAGTGCTATATTCAGTATGTGTGAAAAACCCAGATATACATTAGTATGTCTGTGTCCCTTACGCTGCGTATTATTGGAAACTCAATTTTATATTTTTATTAGTTGTTTTTAGTGGTTGAAGGTTACAGCAGTAGCTTACAGCTCTTTTTTTCTAAGTGTTTGGGCTGCTGTAACAAGTGAATTTACCCACTGTGAGATTAATAAAGTCTATTCTATTCTTTTCTATTCTAATTGCGATTATTTGCATCTTTTATTTATTTCAGGGTACTATCTTTCAGACTTTCATTTGATTTTAGCTGACTACACTTTTCAATGATAAACTTCTCTTATTTTTCCAGTTCCTGTTCATTGTGCAGTCCCTCAGGGATCTATTCGTAGGCCAGTTGTATTTATACCATGCATGTTACGCATGTTGGTCATATTTTTAAAAAATACAACATTTTACCATTATTGAAGAGGTGAAATGCTGGCTGGCTTCAACCTGTGTTTGGTTGAATAGTAATAAACCTGAACAGGTTATTTTACGTCCTCCAAACAATTCTAGATTTTTATTTACAGGTACTCATTTAACCTTCAACCTCACGCCAGGAATCTTTGAAAATTTTGTCCATGGTGGCTGATAATTTTTCATTTTTCCCACAAAAAACCAAATGCTTGTCAAATGGTGATGTTTGCACCACTAAAGCTTTACATTGGCATCCCAAAGAACATTTGTATCAAAAGCATGCTATATATTATTTATAATATCAAACGTAGCAGAAATGCTAATTAGAAACTCTAAACGAATGATACAAAGCAGTGTTTGCTTTGGCCACGGACAACTTTGGTTGCAAAAACTCTATTTTAAGCTGCCTTGCAAATAGAAAGCTATTTCCACTGATTACACTGGCTAATGTACTGCAGGGGAAGCTGAATAACAATCTGTGTGGCATATGTAGTGGAAAATAGTTGGCTTTCTGTCTAGGAGGCTTCTGACAATCAATTTGTTCTCCCTGGCTGATGCATTCTGAAGAATAACAAGCGCTCAAATACCACTCTCTGAACATAGGTGGAATGCAGAAATATGTACTTTTCTTGCATTTAAAATGTTCATTTTCTGAAGCTTTTGTCCTTTTAAGTTTGACAGGATAAAGCAGAGAGTTACACAAGTTTTATAATTTATATTTATGTGGAAAAATAGACAAAATGCGATGATTGGACATTACAAATTAAATTCTATGTTAAACGAGGAAAGTTAACTTTAACATGTGGATGTGCTTTAAAGGGAGAAGAGGCAGTTTGGCTTGCTTTTAGCACCCCCTAGTGTCTGTTATGTAGAACTGAAAGTGAAACTTATCTCCTCGCTGTACGTTTGTCTTTTTAACACCTAATCTAACTGCTGCAATGTCTCCTCAGCCTTCATTAGTGTCTACAGGAGTGGTTCATCACAAAATCAAACAAATCAGCTGTGTTCATGATCTAAAACATGCAGGAAACATGCTGGAACCAGACTGCAGCACCAGCTCATTTTTTTTTTCAACTGTGAAGTTGCAAGTGGAATATTCTGGCTACAGGGGGTGACGGGGGCTGGGTGGCCTTTCATTAACCCTGTAAAGGGTCATTTTAGCACATACTGGCTGAAGAAAATTATTTTAAAAAATGAAAAAGTTGCAAAGTATCCCTTTAACATATGTGACATTTTCTTTACTATATATGTGTTTTTCACAATTTAGAACGATGCTTAAAGTCAGCAGGTGACCATATTTTGGATGCTGTAGCTCCTCTTGTCTCTCTTGTCTGAGTGAAGGGACAGAAAAAGCCGGCAGGCAGGGGACAAGTTATGGCGAGCTGAGGAGAAGAGGTCTGCTGCAGGAAATCACACATTTAACACTAAAACCAAAGTTTACAGCATAACAAAACATTTGATAGAGCTACTTATATTATGTTTTGTTGGAGCAAAATTGACCAACACCTCAAGTAAATAATGATTTGATCATCAGAACAGATAGTGAGTGAGATAGCATTAGCCTCACCTTTAGCAAACGCTTCCATATGAAAACACATCAGTCAAGAACTCAATTGAAAGTCAACACACAACCAGAAAGGAGAGTCCTCAGCATGTAGAACATCATCATCATCATAGTCATTAAAAAAATAGAGCTCAGAAAAATTAAAACAGAAAAAAATCCTCGAAAAAATAAAATAAGAATAGCAAGAAAATTGCTGATTTGCTACCTATATTCTAACCCTATAGGATCAGTTGACAATTCCATTGAGGTGTTGAGTAAAGACTGTGATCAATAATTTTTATTAAATACCTGAGATTTAAACAAATTTACATACAATCCTATCGGCAATTTCTTAAAATATGAGATTTTCTTTTGGAGATGATGAGTCAGTTTTGGAAAATATAAAGACCCAAAATGATGGAAATGTGAAGATTTTGAACTTTAAAATGCTGACAAAGTCAGGTCATCACAGATATAATCTAGGATTTCATATCAAATAGTCTCAGTTGTTATTTCATATCAAACTAAAAGGACAAACACGTGAACATCTCTGATAATAAGGAGGTTATTATAGGATTCATTTTGCTTTCCTTCTGAACATTTGATACTGTAGCCTGCTCATCTTTCTGCAAATGCTTGACAACAGCTTTAGTGGTGTATCTAATGGAATAGGATATCACACACTCACACTGATAACACACACACACACGCACATGTGCACACTCCACCTACTCTGCAGAGAGCCATTCAGCACAGGGGAATATGTAAATGTGTCTGATGTGACTGGATGGAGGAAGAACGTGTGAAAGCAAAGTGGATTAAAGGAAAATGGGACCAGAGAAACTGACACCCCTTAAAGAATTGAGCTTCCATGAAATCCAGTCAAGTTCCTCTCCCCTGTTTTTATTTCTCACGCTAGATATCTCATGGTAGAAGGGAGGCAATCAGTGAGAAAAGAAAGCAACAAGAGACTCAGAACAATCAGACAATAGATGCAAAATGCTTTGGGACCAACTGAACGTACTTCAAACGTCAGGAAAAAAAAAAAAGCAAACACTCAGCCGATGGCACCTAGGGCTCTTAAGCAATCACATGTCCACCAACCCCATAAAAGAGAGAGAGCAAGAGAATATGGGAAGAAACGCACCGCACTTTGAAGTTATAATTTACCGTTCCTGTAGTGGATGATATTATTGAAGAAGACAGATAAAAAGTCTAGAAACATTTGAAAGGTGGACAAGTGATGTTTAACAAGACAATCTACTGAGCAAATGGCTCGGTGTCCCTTGACCAAATTGACTCTCCATCCCTCTGTGACCACAGGCTTTAAGCTCATAACACACACACACACACACACACACACAGCCATGTATTGATCCTCGTGTATGAGACCACTAAGTGTCTGATCTTGGAGACTTTGAGAGGCTGGATTAAGGATCAAGAATTGTATTTTTTTAAACCATGAGTAAGAGCTGTGCTGTAGTTGTTACTGGACCTTTCCTCCTGCTCACGAGATAATTCCCTGCAAGTATTAACAGTTACTCACTAATTACTGCAAGAGTCTTGCTGAAGATTAAAATAAAAAGCTTGTGTTTGCACCAATGGAGAACATCTAAATTTGTTTACAGAACAAAAAGGCAATTGTCATAATTGTTCACTGCCACCAATAAAGCAGCTTTTTACTGGGCTCAGCTGATCACAGAGCCACTTTAGCTCACTTAGCTGGTTTTGATTCTTTTTTAGGGATTTTTTTGGTGTCCTATTTTAGTTTTTTGTTTGTTGCATTAACAGTGCAGCCTCGTTTTGTGTCTCCAAATAGACCAGACGGGACATTTTCCACAGATTGGCAGATATTGAAATTATTACTGTAGACATTTTAAGGTGGATTTAAAAATGATAAATTTGAGTTAAAAACCTCACCTTAGAAAAACGTGAGCTAGTAGGGAAGAAATGGCAAATGTTTAATGTTGCTAGCATGACAGTTTGATGATGCATATTAGTGAAACGATTAGAAGATTTTTAGAAATGAAGTGAAACAGAAAATTCCAAAACACAAAGTTAGACTGACACTAAACCAAGACAATAGTGTGTTAAATGAAACTCTTGAAGGATTTTAAAAGCGGCGTGGTCAATAAGCCAAACCTACTGCTTGAAGGGGATTTAAACAATACAAAACAATAAACATGTACAATTTTGTCTACTCTAGGATTTGAAACAGGAAACAGGAAACAGCAGAGAATGTCTCGACTAGTAGAAGCTAACCGTTAGCATTAGCAACTCCACCACACAGCAGAACTCCTCCAGGCTTGTGTTATTTGTGGAGATAAAACATCAACGTTGCAGAGCAAACAGAGTCAGTAGAGTTGAGTTGCTGTTAGCCAATCAGAGGAGAGATGTCCAAATATCAGGAAATAAGACTTCAGATCCTGTCATTGTGAAGCTGAGCTCTGATCTTCTAGCAATCTTCTAGATCCTGAAACAGGTGCACCAGGGCTTTTTGTACCCAGAGTACAACTTACAGGGCATTCATTCCTACTAGAGACCACTGCAGATGTACTGATTAGCCTGTTCTTGAAGAGTCCTTGAACCACCCAAGGTGCTTTACAACACAGTCACTAAAACCAAGGCACGCACACATGGTGATGAGCTACAATGTAGCCACAGCTGCCCTGGTGGGTACTGACAGAGGCGAGGCTGCCGTACACAGGCGCTACCAGTCCCTCCGACCACCACCAGCAGGCAAGGCGGGTTAAGTGTCTTGCCCGAGGACACACTATAGTGACAGACTGAGCGGGACTCGAACCTGCAACCGTCCAATTACAGGGCGGACACTTAACTCCTCTTCCACCATCGCCCCAACCAGTGTTAATGTATCTGCCATTCTGACCAGAATCAATCTGAAAACATGAAGATCTGTCCATGGTGCTGAATTCATCTTTGTGATTTTTGTGTCTTCTCAATAACTTTTTGCTTTCTAGCTTCTTAACTCTGTTAAATGTTCGTCTGTTTAATGTTTTTGCTGTTTGACAATCTTTCAATATGACATAAACACATTAAACAAAACATGAGTAGATATATCTAAAGATGAAACCTTTTATTTAAATCATGATGGGTCAATGTACACATCTCCACCTTAGATTACATGTAAGGTTATAGTCAGATCCCATTTAAAGATGTACAACACTGGCTTGTTTGTAGGTATACTGATAAACTCATGTATAAATATGCTCTCTCAGATATTACCACTGCTAGAATGTCTCTTTTCGGAAAATGATTTACTCAACAATTTTCTTTATATTAAACAACAAGCTGGATCTTGCTGTATCTCTTACTACTTTTGCTTTAACATACAGCTCTTTGTGCAACCAGGCTCAACATATTCTGATGATAAAATGTTTCTACAGGTGTATGGTTAGCATTAGCAATTAAGACACACGTGATTCTAATAACATGCAATTCATAACTATCCTTAATTTAGGGTTAGGGGTTAGGGTTTTTACGGGCACACACACACACTTTTTAGTTATGCATTGTGACTATGTTTAACAGATGTGCAGGGAAAATACTTCTTGCATATGTTTTTGTTAAAATGGGCAAAAAACAAGACTGTCACAGCATTTCATAAGTGAAAACACACGTTGCACCTGTAAAGCTCATTTCAGAGCAAAAGCACTAAGGGGAATTAAATTACCATTAAAACAGTAGTTATACCTCAGAATGTCATGGTCTAAACACTGTTTGCTGAAAATTTTAATGACTGGTTCAGTTGCAATTATTTAACTCATTCGCTGCCATTGACGACTAAAGTTGTCTTTTCACATCCAACCGCTGGCTGCCAATGACGACTTTAGTCATCATTTCCCTTTTTTTACGGGGCGGGCGTCGTAGCGAGCCCCCGCACGGTGAGAACAAACATCACGTGTCTAAAGCTGATCTTCATCCGTGTATGCCACACATCACGTGATCAGGAAGCGGAAAATCAATGGATTACGAGTTTGTTTTGGGACGCTGCTGAGAAAAAACGAAGCGCCGAATCGGAAATGCTTCTGGAGCGGCGCTTGGGCACCAGATTGTGAACGAACGGATGACGCGAGAAATACGGCGATTCTTCCTGATGTAAGAAGTGAGTCTACTCTTTCTTTTGGTAGTTTTGGCGTTTACATGATCATAGAGCACAATGTTCTGTGGCTCTTCAAAAAACAGTAAAAACGCTCAAAAACGCTGGTAGTCAATGAGTTAATTTAATCATCACCTTTAAAAGTAATAAATTATGACATTTTGTGCAGCAGACAGCTTTTTTAATTTTCATGTAAACTCATCAGATGACACGTAGAAACATGAAATGACTGTATGCTTTACTAATTGACTTTGGGAAAATGCAGACATGTTAGATACAAACTTAAAGATTAACAGTCATGTTTCTAGTCAAAAAAATAAAAAGTAAAATCCAGTAGTGTGTTAGTTGTTGAAGTTTCATGCCTGTGTGTGGTGCACAAACGCACATGGCCACATGCATAAATAAGCTCATACCCCCAACCAATCATTCACATCTCTCAGGCCATTTCAGTGATGAATGACAGCACAGCAGCCATTAGCAAGTGTGCTTGACACAGAGAGGTCATGCTGTAATGTGGACCCCAACACGGCATGGTTGCACCATCATTCACGGTTGGCGGGTCAGATGGAAAACAAGTGGGAGATGCTTGGGCCTCAAACAGATAAACGACTCCACCATGCCATGGAGGCAGCCATTGTTCTGCTCTGGACCATTGCTTTCCTGCCTGCGTTAATAGCTGGGCGTGTGGAGCCGTGGGTTTTTAGCCATGGGTGGCAGTGAAAATAGACACATACACTCAAGAATTGTGCACAAGCATGTATGCACGCTGTAATTTTCCTCTGACAGGCAGGAGAATAAGTTGTCAAGATAAATTGGAATGACTGGCAAATAATTTCCCACTGAGGGAGGATAAAAAAAGAAACGAAAGAGACGACAAGTAGAGGATGAGAGATGGAAGAAAGGTGAGAAGAGAAGGGAGAGGGGATGTAGGAAAACAGCTAAAGCAGCATACAAAGAGCAGAGTGAAGATGTGGGTGAAAATGAGAGGAAAAGAAGAAGACATTTGAAAAGACAGCAGAGCAATGACTTCCTCTGAAAGGTCAGTTCCTCGTCTCTTCATTTGTCTCTTTGATTGAACTTGCCAATTAGGCAGCGAGAGCCACACTTTCTCAGTGGATGGGAAACAACCTAATCAGGACTGGGGAGAAGATAAATTAAAACAGGCCACATGGAAAGAAGTTTGAAGTATATCGTTACAATTTATTCACATTACTGGAATTGAACCTTCATTTATTTAACACTGTTCATATTGAAATTGAGACAGAGTTGACTGAGACTCATTTTGACTTGAGAAATCAGCTGTGGAGAAAAAAAAGAAAGAAGTCTAAACAGAATCAGCATGAGGCACCCCAGGCCCCAAGAATTTGGACAAGACATCAGTGATGACCGGACATATTCTGACAGTGGAGATTGGCAAAATAAGGAAGAAAATAAGAAGACTTGACAGAGTGGAGTGCAAAACAGGGAGAATAAACGCTATGATCTGAGGATTTGACTGAGAAGATCTGCTATAAATCTGCTATATAAAACAAAAAAACTGTATTTATCCACAGACTAGATTAAAGAGACTGGGCTGTTTTCAGAATCACTCTTTGATGTAAAGACAGTGTGCTGAATTTTTTTAAACATGTTATAGCAAATCTGCAAACAAGCTAGGTTTTCAACGCAAACACGATCACTGAACACTCACCCCTCCCCTCGGGTATCTTCCCTGAAACGCTTCTGCTGGACATTGAAAGTGATCGCCTCAACGTAGCCTTTAGTAATATCTTAGACTCAATTGGTTTTACTCAAACAATCCATAGCTCCACCCACTGCTGCCATCATACATTAGACCTTGTGCTGACATATGGTATAGAGTGTGAGGAGATAACAGTATTTCCACACAATCCTGTCTTGTCGGACCATTTTATGATAACTTTTGAGTTTATTATAACCGAGCTCTCCAGACATGAGAGTAAATTCCACTATAGTCGATCTTTATCTGATAACGCTGTAGCAAACTTTAAAGCAGCTGTTCCATCTTTACTGTCTTCAGAATCTCAGAGGAACTTAGCAGAGGGCAACTATTTCATTTCTAGCCCTTCACAAATTGACGGTCTAGTACATAGTGTTACTTCCTCTTTACGTGTGGCATTAGACAATGTTGCCCCTTTAAAAAAGAAGGTCATTAAGCACAGGAAGTTGGCTCCCTGGTTTAATTCTGAACTGCGTACTTTAAAACAAAACTCTAGAAAACTGGAGAGAACATGGCGCTCTACACACCGGGAAGAGTTCTACTTATCCTGGAAAAATAGTCTAGTGCTTTATAAAAATAAGCTTCGACAAGCTAGAACTGCATATTATTCATCACTAATTGAGCAAAATAAGAATAATAAGAGATTTTCCTCTCCACTGTCGCTACATGCTTGCTTAGTATGGCGATTGTTGTAAAGACAATGACACTAGTCAGTGACTCGATGCAATCTGCTGGGTTCCTTATATAGGAAACATTTTACTGATTGGCTTAATGAACTGAACTCTATGGAATGTTTACTTTGTGAAGTGCCTTGAGATTACTTTTGTCAAGATTTGGTGCTATATAAATAAACTTAACTAAATTGAATTAAGTAGAACCATTTTTTTCAAGATGGTCCTGTGTCTGACAGGGATGATGTCTTACACCTAGAGCAAGGGTGGGGAATCATTGTCCCTCGAAGGCCGGTATCCAGTATGTTTTAGTTGTTTCGCTGCTTCAACTCACCTGATTTTAATCAGCAGATTATTAATAGGCTTCTGCAGTGCTTGTTGAGTTGCTGCACGATTCAACCACTGAATCAGGAGTGGTGGAGCAGGGAAACAACTAAAACATACTGGATACTGGCCCTCAAGGACCAGGGTTCCCCACCCCTGCCATAGAGGTCTTTTTGGCACATTTTATAGGAGGAGGTCTCTGGAGAAGCCCAGAACTTGCTAGAGGAGTAATGCATCCTCTCCAGCCTGGGAACGCCTTGAGATCCTCCATAAGGAACTGGAGAATGGTTTTATTTCTGAACCTGTTTCCTCAAAGAACCAACCTCAGATAAGATGGATGGATGGATGGATGGATGGATGGATGGATGGATGGATGGATGGATGGATGGATGGATGGATGGATGGATGGATGGATGAATGGATGGATGGATGGATGGATGGATGGATGGATGGATGGATGGATGGATGGGTGGGTGGGTGGATGGATGGATGGATGGATGGATGGATGGATGGATGGATGGAGTCTTTAAGACGACATAATCAGAAACTATAAAACCCATAAATGGCAGTGGTTTATTACACTGCATAATAACCTGGATGAAACAGAGTTTTGAAGGTTCTCTGTGTTGATCAGGTAAATTCTGCTGATCAGAACCAGAGTCCAGAATGAATGTAGTGCCATAACATTTAAAGAGATATTCATGAGTCCCAGAGGAAAGATCCTAACAACGGTTCTGATCCTGTGACCTTTCCTTCGGCTCCATCAAGGGCTTGAAATCAATCACAAAACCCATGGTCTAATGCCCCACTTCGGGCAATGGTTAATATTTAATGACTACAGATCAATTTCAACAGAATATTATGTTAAAGGTTAAATTCTATGATTTCATGATCAATGACTCTTTGTAATAATTGTTTACTTGCATGTATAGATCATATTTCTGAATGTGATTGAAGTGGACATCCAAACATGTCTGGAGATATTCAGCTGCAGTTTGCTGGAGCATCAAATCTGACAAATACATTCTGGAACAATCTTAATGAATGTCATTGTCTTAAGATTTTAAATGGAGTTTTAGTTTGTATTTGATCATCTTTGACTTTTGTGCTATTTACCCCCCCAGATTAAAGAGAAAAATATTAATTTGGACATTTTAATTTAATGAGCAGGTCTAACATTTCATTAGCCCAGCAATCACAGTGACCTTCCATCTAAAAAAAAAGCTGGGCTCATTAGCAAATATTGCCACATTAAATTAGAATGATAATTGTTTTGGATTCTGATATTTAGCTGAAAGTTCACACCTTCTTTACATTATATTGACTGTCGTCGAATTATTAGTTTTATCACGTTATGCCATCAGACAGTTCATTTGTGCTCACATACATTTTTAGTTTTTTTTAAGGTTCACTGAATTGTGCTTGTCCATTTATGTCAGTTTAGACTGAGAGACCATCTAAAGGCTCAGGAACCCTTTGCAGGTGTTCTGGATTCATTAGCTGATTAGAGTGTGACACTTTAGGTGCATTTCCAAGGGCGCTACTCAGACTGACTCGGACTGGTGCTGCTCAGCCTGACCACTGTTCCAAGAGCACGGCTCGTATTTTCCCTCTACTTTGGCCCCAATTTTTAGTCCCTGCTCCGTTGAGGTTCCTGGCAAGGCTGAGTTGGGCTGGCAGCGCGACTGTGGCCGCTGATTGGCTAGGGGGCGGAGTCACTGGTTGCTCCGGAGCTTTCTGCCTGCTGCTTCACTCCCTGCAGCCATTTCCTGGTTCAGAGTCTGGCAAAAAGCCATAAAACTGAGCAAAATATCCAGCAACACCACCATTTTTGTGCTGAGTTGTGTTTATATGGAGCATACAGGTTACCTCACACTGTTTACTGATCATCTCGTGCTATTTTTGTGTGAAGTACAAATCGCGCCCCCCCTTCCCTCCTCCGCGAGTTCCGTGGACCCCACCCCCCACCCCCACCCCACGCGCCTATGATGGGCACACACTTTCTGTCATGGAGCTGGCTTGGAAACAAAACTAGAGCCAGGAGGGCTGTGTAAGACCAGGCTGTAAAGAGCTGTTTTAGGCTGAGTGGTGCTCTTGGAAATGTAGCTTTTGACTCAAGAATATTGAACCATTTCACAATATTCTAATTGTCTGAGATTTTGAATGTGGGATTTTCATCAGCTGTAAGCCATAATCATCACTATTATAACAAATAATGGCTGAAATATCTGGCTTTGCATGGAAAGAGTTTGTCTCATAAATTAGGTTCACCTTTTAGTGACACTGTGATGTAGATCTGTCAGGCTTTTCTAATCCTAGAGTTTCACCATCTATTTTCTATCAGAAGCTAATGCAGGACATAGGTGTAGGAGACTATTTTCATGTTCAGTCTGCATGAAAAACTCAGAGTCACAAATTATAATCAGAAATAATCATTAAAAAAATTATTTTTCAGTGAAGTTGACATACACTGAAAAAAAAGATTTTGTGGTATAGTAATATTTATTAGGTGAAATGTCACAATTTTTATTTAGTAATTGTAAGTACCAGTGAGAACTTGAATTATTCAAGTAAATTTATATATGGCATTCATGTAATAAATAAACAGTGTGGGATGAGTAAGTTTTACTATATATTTTTAAATAATATTCAAAGGTTTCATATCATTGCACATTAACTTAGAAATACCAAGTAAATATTAATAGGGAACCTAAGTCACGCCCATCTACTTCCGGCCCAAGGAAGAACCCGGAAGAACGAAAAAATGAATGCAAGTCAATGGGGCTATAAAAGCTATTTTCTAATCCCGTTTGTTATGTGTCACGGATTTCACATATGATGTCCGTGAATTTTAAAGACACGTTATGATGCCAAGAAAGCGCTTATTTTCGACTGGGGGCAAAGGTTATTTAGGTTTTGTGTGAAAATACGTGTAGGACTACAAATGCGCAACACCAAATTGACGTCATCAAACCAGAAACGGCGAAAAAGCAGAGGGAAAATGGCTGTAAGTTCAGCGAAATTCGAATCCTTCTTTCAGGAGGAAAGAACCACTGTCAAAGCGAATTAGAAAGTAGCTCCTTTAGCTCCATTGACTTTTTTATTCATATTTTCGTTCTTTCTGGGCCATGAGCCGACCGGAAGAGGAGACGCTGCGTCTTTTGAATCCGCGCGCGCATGCGCCTTGTAACCTAACTGCTAGCCTTCAGGACGACGCATGTTCTTTGCCCACATGAAGACGGTCAGGTTTAATGGAGACAGGAGCGGCTAAATCACCTTGACGGTAAGTCATTCAGGGGTTTTCCTGCATATGAAGTGGATATAAAATGGATATCTGAGAAAACGAAACTATATTTCTCCCTCCGAAGACAGGAAGCTGTTGAGCAGAACCCCGCCATCCAAGATTTCCAGGAGTGAGTCCTGCTCTTTTCTCTCAAGATCAGGTAAAACAATTGTCTGTGTGTTGCATCTATAAATATATTAAATACTGTTTATAAAAAAGTAAATAGCATAATTGTTCTTTCTCTCTTCAGATCAAGGAGGAACGGACTTCTACGCTCCAAAAATGCTGGAGAAATTCAGCAAAAAATACGACCACTCCTGGATTCACTGAGCCAGGTAAAGCAGGACCAAACACTTTCGACCAATTACAGAAATTTGATGTCTTAATGGGACCTCAGCCTGATATGTCTTTCTGACACACACACACACACATAAAACCTTCTATATTTAAGTGAATTCATGTGGCACTCCCTCCCAACACAAGTATCTTCTGTTTGTTAAAGCAACACATTGAGGTGAGGCTGGAGGCCATTATTCGTGCCCTGATGGAGTACCTGTGGGAGTCTTCAATAGAACTCATCATGGACTAAAAGGTAAATTCAAACCTTTTCACATCACAATGTTCACTTGAGTAAATTATATTGTATTCTTACTCACTTACCCATTAAATATAACTGGCTTGAATCATGAAATAATTGTCAGAAAATTCCTATCTTTGAAAATGGAGCCTTTATTTGTCATTTTGAACAATTTATTTTCAGATCAGATTTTAAAAAAAAGTCATAATTATTCAATTCAATTATTTTGGCCCCCTTTGTGGTTCAAAACTTTTTATTTTGCAAACTGGTTGGCCTGAAACAGTTCCTGTCCTAGTACATGCAAAAAGAAACATGTTGAGCATTCTTGTGTGATGTATCAATATGTAAATAAAAAACCCACAAAGAATCACGGAACTAAAACACTGAGTGAACTTTGGGGCAATGATTGTCTGCTTTTCTTTTCACCTCTTTTTTTCCACTCGTCTCTTGATTCTCTCTCCTCTGCTTTCCTTTTACATTTTCTCTCATCTCGTCTGTCCTCTTACCTCCCTTCCCTCTCTCCTCTTTGTGCCACATGAACATCTGTAATATTCAGTGTTTCCAATGATGAGAGACAGGAAATAAAGTTCAGGAATCAGATTTACTACAGGTTGTGAGTGTANAAAAATAAGCTGTACTATGCACCTGAACATGGATCCACATATATTTTACAGGGTATCAGCAGAGAGGCAGCTCAAGAGGGCCAGACTGAGCAAGTCCAGAGGATCTGTGTCTACCACACAAGTGAAGATGAAGGTGCATCCAACGCTGATGTGTCAGTTGTTGTTGAAGGGACTGAGGTATTTGACGAATGTGGAAGTGTTGCAAAGGCCTGTCTCCTGCTGATGGGCATCATATATGCCATGAACTTGTGTTACCCACCAAATTGAAGAACACGATTGAAGTGTTCCAAAAGCTTCTTCTAGAGCTTTATGTCCTTAAGCTGTCCCTGAAGATCCTGCTTATAGCTTGAGTGCACATGTTTGACCCAAGAGTGCTCTTTTCAAAGTGGGCACGAAAAGAAAAAATGGCACATTTGTTTATATGGCCATTTGTCTATGTGGTTTTAAATGTTCTTTATATTGTTGCACTGTATTAAAGCGTGCTGTCTTCGGGTCAAGGAAGAAAGGAGAAAATAAGCATTTTCAAGATAAACCAGAGGCTCTCAACTGGTAGCTTGTGGGGCCATTTTCTAAGGGTCATGGTTGTGAGTGCTGTGCTTTTGGAAAATATTTGATTGAAAAACAGTATTTGAAATAAAGGTGTTGAATTAAACAGTTGCCTCATTTTTTAAGTCGTTTTTTTTCAATACACAAAAACATTAAGAACAAATTTAGGCAATATAAACTGCAGAAAATAACATAAAATGTTGTGTAAATGTTACTTACATATAGTCTATAAATAGTACTTTAAAAATTTAGTTATAATTACCTTGAAAATCCATTGATTTCTGGTGCGATTTTTCAATTTGAATTAAGTCAAAATTTGAGTAAAACTTACAAAGGAGTACGAAGTAAAATTCATTGTCCATATTAATAATAATCTGTAAATTACCTGAGGTTTGCTAGTAAAAGTTACTTATATCCTGCAAGTATAGTTTACTTGATAATTGTCCTTGTGGAATTTACTTCAATGTCTAAGTGCAAAACGTTTCCTAGCTTTTCTTAAGTAAATATAACTCCACATTTTTTTCAGTGTAACTCCTCTACCATCATCGTAAAATTGCAATTCAATCTTTTCCTAAAGTCGTTCAACCCTAGTTTGAGGGGAATAAAAATCTTCTTAATCAACTCACATTTTGCTCTCAAACAAATTAGTGGCTAATTATAAAACGATCAAACACATTCCTCCATTTAAAGATTGTATGTCTCTCAAATAGAATTTAATATTATAATTCAAAATGTTTCCTAACAGTTGGGACACCCCATAGGTTACAGGGTTCACAGCTGGACCTCTATAGAAACTCCCAATCTTTCTTTATCAAATATTCTAGTATTGTATTATTTAAATCTGGTGAATGAGGAAAAAAACAGCATGGCATCCTTGCAAAATGTCTGTCATTGCTGTTTCTCAGGATCCACTATCAACCAATGTAAGAGCTGAATCAGACATAGAGCAGAGACGGGAAACAAGGACAGCAGCCAGGAAGGCAGAGAGAGACGCAGAGCAGGAGAGATGAAGACACCAGGAGCAGAGAATAGGTTTCATCAACTCATCTGTTTCCCTCTTTCACTCAACCATCCATCCTCCTCCCATTTCCCCGTTCTGTCATTGGATACTGTGGAACACACACACAAACACACACCCTCACACACACACACGCTAACGGATTCAGGCATGCACAAGAAGTCATCAATGGGCTCTAAGCATTCCTGTGATCTCTCAGTCAGAGATATCGATCTGTTACAACTGGCAGCCTCTCCCTCTTTCTCTGCCCCTGACACACACACACACACACACACACACACACACAAACACACACACACACACGCACACACACACACACACACAGAACCACAAAGAAGGGAGGTTGACAATGCCGTTCATCTGTAGCTGCTGTTGAGAACAACTACCTCAGATAATCTAGTGACACATCAGCATGTCTGTGTGTGTGTGTGTGTGTGTGTGTGTGTGTGTGTGTGTGTGTGTGTGTGTGTGTGTGTGTGTGTGTGTGCGTGCGTGCGTGGGTGTGGGTGTGCATGTGTGCGTGCGTGTGTGTGTGCCAGACTAATGGTCGTTTTCACCGTGTACAGAAACACAACACTGCAGGTTAACTTATAATCCAAACACAGAAATGACTTTCATCTTTTTAATTTACCTTCGCCTGAGCACGGGTGGATTACAACAATTAAACGAGCGCCCCTCCTTCTCTCGCTCTGTCTGTTCGTCTACATCGAACATGACTTTAGAGCAGTAATTGAGAGTGTGTTGTGTTTCACACCATCACTGATCCTGCACCGTCAACTCAATCCACTGTTAGCAAATTACTGCTCTTGTTATCATGTAAACGTGCACATGTGCACACAAATGTATTGCATGCATCTTAGAACATACACCCTATGAATTGCTTATGGGCGGCTGCTTTTTCCTCCGACAGCTTGAAGCTTTTATTTATTCTTTGTTGACTGAATTAGAGTAGTCTGATGGTGCAGTTTAGGGTGACATGTTTTCCCTGATTCATTTTTAATAAATTCACCGCAGATGATGCTGCATGTCTGGGTTTAAGCAAATTCCTCTGGCAGCTGGAGTTCTTATCACTACAATTCAAGCGTATGTTGTTTTCCAGTTTTTGCTGTAAAGGACGATGCTGAAGGCTGCAGAGGTAATAAAAGAGGTTTATTGAAAAATTGGAATTCAATCTAGTTCAGATAATTTGTTTTTGCAATGATCTGATCAAATGAGAATAATGTTTTCACAAATCCCAAACGTTTTAGACAATTTTGTGTTTTGAACTTTTCCGATGGACCAATGGAAGGAAGTCCTCAGGAGAGTTCAGGCTTCCTGTTTGAAGAGGTGATTCACTGTGGATCCTCTTTCAGGAGGGTTTCCAACAAACATGTCTGTATTAGAAAAGAGCTGGTTCAACCTTCCTCTAGTGTTAGGGTCATGCTGACCTGTTTCTGGGTTTTAAATGCATAAAAAAAAACACACACATTTGTTTATTGCATCAAGACTTTCTCACTTTGTCAGGAACCTAAACTCCATTCAAACTAAAGGAACCAAAAACATTTTTTCATTGTATTTTAAAATGTGCAGATTAAATCATTACATTTGTGGCGTTTGGGTCACTAGCACATGAGGTCAATAGAGCATTGAGATTTGTAAGGTGCATATTTCTGATTTGCAGCATGAAAAAATTAGAGGATTTTCAGTGAGGCAAGTTCTGTATTTGCCATTGGATGACCAGGAAAAGGCCAATAGTTGTATTTTACAGCCAACATCCATCAAGGGTGGAACTAAACCAAGAAAAGTAAGTGAAGAATGATTCTTGAGGAGTTGGAAAACTTGTCAAGTCAGACATTCAGCTAAGAGAACGGGTTCCCTGACCCAGCCTCTGCATCCTTGGTCAGACAGCTGCAGAGCTCAGCCAAGCTTCCATCCACCCCCACAACATCACAGAGAGCATCTTCACCAGCATCCTCCTCAGCCAGCATCACCCTGCATCAGCACCAACCACACTCAGGTCAACTGAACTGAATCCAGCAGAAAGAGGTGTCACAAATAATCATACTAACAATAATAATAATAATAATAATAACAGACTGAGCAGGAAGTGAACCTCACATTAGAATTATATTTGTCTAAAAAGTCCAGTGAAGATTCTACACAAACACATCAGTTGAGTTAAATAATCAACAGTTATTTGTCTGCTGAAGTTTCATTTACAAGATGAGGAAACTGGTCTAAAATCTTAACTAGTTACCCACGAGTTCCTCAGTAATCTGGTTATTGGTGGCATCTATAGTGAAGGCATCTTTCATCCAGACTGTGTGAATTAACTGCAGCATTTTTCTGATGTTGGATAAAACACTGAGGCACATGAACTTCGGCTGGTTAGAGTTATGAAAAAGAAATCAGTGTTATCGGCTGCAGTCTGCTGCTGTAACAACTGATGAAGAACAGACAAAAGACATTGTGATGATCAAAGCTCCTCTGCATTACAGCAGCCGTGTTAAAAACCTACCATGAAAGGTCTGAGGGAGTTTATGGGACCTTCTCATCTGAAAATGTTTCTAAAATCAACCACAGTAACTGGTAAGGATCTATTAGAGTTACCAGGTCATATTTTACATTATTTAATGAAGGAAATGATGTAAACTGGTAGGATACACTCCTGGTAAACTGGGTAAAGTTGAGTTGTGTGGGTAACAATCAGGACCTCATGGGTGGTTGATATTGTGTGTCTTTAATTAACTGGGCCTTTCCACTGGACGCATAAGGTCCGAGAAAAGTAGTATGCAGCAATTAGCCGCCGTTATAGTGGATGGATTTGTTTCCAAGCGTTACGTTTTGCAAGCATCCCAGGAGCGTAGGGATACATTGTTTTACGCTCTATGCTTCCACAACATGTCAAACTCTGCAGTTCAGATTGGGCCAGACAGGAAGTCAAAAATGAAAGCAGTGTAAAACATCCAGGAACTTTCAAAATAAAAGTCACGTGCAGATTTTCAGTTGCTTGTCTAGAGAAAACATTACGTTGTTTCCTGTAGAACCTCCGTAGTGGAGGTAACCAGAACAGAAATAAACTGTAATGGATACATGCTGCCGTTTTTCTCTTTTCTTGTTATTGTGTAAACTCCTGTAATCATGAGTAGTCCTGCATTTCTCCTGTGGTTCATGACCTCGCGGGACCAGCTGTGTGGAACGCTTTTCTCCTGGTGGGAAAGAAGCTCTCAGGTAAAATGTATCTATTATGTCACATATCTAGTGGAAACGCTGGGTGAACTGTTTCCTTAGATCTACGCTGAAGATTTAGTGGTTCATTATTTTAATGATAAAAAAATTAATTGAAACACTTTGAATACCACCCTGTGTGTGAAGAGTGTACTTGCTGTTAACTCTCCTGCTGCAATTGTTGCAGCTGTTATTTTCACAGCAATGCCTACTGGTTAGGAAAGGTACTGCAGGACACGTAGGGCATCACTGTGAACAGAAACTCTGATGTGTTGACAGCTCCTTCTCTCCATTACCAATAGATTTTTATCAGACTGATAAAGTTACTTAAGCATATTTTTATAATGATAGAACTTCTTCCTATAAATTAGGTCAGCTAAATCTAAACAGGTAGCTGTTAATAATAATAATAATAATAATAATAATAATAATAATAATACTGCGATGGACTGGCAACCTGTCCAGGGTGTACCCTGCCTGTTTGCCTGATGACTGCTGGAGATAGGCACCAACCCCCCGCGACCCTGCTCGGATAAGCGGCTACAGAAAATGGATGGATAATAATAATAATTAAAGTACTTTGTTTTGAATTTCACCAAAGAATAAGGTTCAAATTTGTTTAAAAACCTTAAATTGTCTTTGAGGACGTGCGATAATACCACAGCATCCCAAGCCTGTCTAGACAGACAGTAATACTGTATACTATAGTGTTATCTGAGGAAGCATTGGCATAAAAAAAACAACACCAAACCTTTTTTAAGAATATGTTTTGATTTTTGGTGTCTAAAAAGAGAAAGTGACACAAAGACACACCTACATAAATGCATTCTTGACTTTTCTTGACGTAAGTTTCTGTTAAGTAAAAGTTTGTTTTTCACTCATTTCTAACAACCACATGATCCTTGGTACCAAAATGAAAGTGTTGCTATGAATCTTTGCTTTTTAATGAATGCATCAAAGACAGTAAACATCTGTTGAAAGGCACTTCTTGTTTAAACTTCACCACACTGTGAGAAGGATCGTGGTAAACCACCATTTTCCCTCCTGCATGTGTTTGACTGTCATCACTTAACTACTGTGAGACTCCAGCTCTGACCTTTGAATCTTTTCCTTTCCTCGCCTGTTTTGTTTTTGCTGTGGCAGGAGAAACATCTAGAGAACCGTCCGCAGCAGATACGAATGTCAGCTAAATATATAAAGCATAATTGGAAGTGCTCTTGCGGATGCAACCATCACAGAGGTCTAATTTAACTGATTTTCTGCTGCACTCTAGCCTTGGTGTTGGAGCCGTTTCAGGCTGATAGATGATCTGACAAACACTGTGGTACATGATGCCAGCTCCACTTTTTGTTCTGGCAACTACTGTGGGGCATAGTTAAGAGATCAGCCACTTGTAGTGTGTTATCATGAGAATGTGTGTGTGTGTGTGTGTGTGTGTGTGTGTGTGTGTGTGTGTGTGTGTGTGTGTGTGTGTGTGTGTGTGTGTGTGTGTGTGTGTGTGTGTGTGTGTGTGTGTGTGTGTAGTCAAAGAGAGAAGCTTCCAATCTTTAACTGTCAACTGTCTGTCTTTAATCAGATCTACTGTTCAGATGGAAAATCGATCACAGTGAAGCACAACAATTGCAGCTCCTGTCTTGGTGACCCATGCTCCTGGCCTGACCGAGCATCTTTCTCCTTTATACCCACCTCTGAACCCAGAATCTGTTATATAAAACTCCACATTCTTCCTTTTATGGGAAATGCATGTTAACGCTCTAAAATGTTCAATTGAATGCATCTGCCGGGTTGCTTTTCAACGTGTGAGTGTGTGTGTGTGCATGTTTGTGTGTGCATGTGTGTGTGAAGGGGTGTGTGGTGCGGAAGGAGGTTAGAAGACATATTCAGACACTGTCTATTGATCTGTTTGACAGTCTCCTCGTGTCTTTTACACGCTGCAGGATTGCACAATCACTCACATTGATAGCACAAGCTGCAGCAGGAGAAAGAAGGAGAGAAATGTGTGGCCCTAAGATGCGATCCTGAAAGAGCCAATGAGGGAGGAAAGGTGAATAAAGCTAGCATATTCAATCCCACAATTGGCAAAATGCAAAAGAATGGCAAGGATGTGATGAGAAGCAGCAAGAGGAAAGAATAACAACAGAGAAAAAAAAAGAAAATGCCACAGAGAAAAATGTGGAAAAGAAGAAAGCTAAAAATGTAGTGAAGAAAGCAAATCAAACAATATATAACGTACATGCTGTTTGATGGGTTTGGAATACACAGAAGGAAGTGCAGATATAATAAATGAGCCAACACAAGATGGAAAGAAAACACTTCCCAGTGAGGCAGTCACGGGAAAAAAAGCCTCGACAAGAAAAACAGAAAATGAAATAGAGAAGAAACAAAAGAGAAGAGCAAAAAGGAGCTCTCTGGTGTGCAGAGCATATTAGAGGAGGTGCTGCGGGGCAGTGGTTCAACAGGAGGGGTTCACATCATACAAACACACTGATTTGATCCAAACACGTGTGTGCTGACCCTCCCACACACACACACACACACACGCACACACACACACACACACACGTTAATTGATCCCGTTGCAGCAGAATCTGGCAGAAAGGCTAGACGAGAGGAAGCTACCTTGTGGCTTCTACCCACACACAAATAAATAGGCTACTCTCGCCACATTACAGCGATGCACGCGTCAATTAGGGAGCAGCTGCACAGGCAACATGACTTAAGCATGGCAGACGACCTTCTCTTAGGAGCTGGAGGCCTGCAGTAAAAGGGCTGTTGGCATATCACCACCCAGTTTCTTCTAATGAAGGAGGAATCTTTGCATAAAACTCTCTGAGTGAGCTGCTGCTTCAAAAGTACAACAAAAACATTGTTCTGGAAATAGAAAATATTCTATCACATGGCCTTGGTGAATATAAAACAACTTAAATAATAAATAAAACCATACATCCTGATGAAATGGTGAGGCCTCTGATGTATTTTTATGGCCTAAAATGAAATATCTCACATTATGAGACATGTTTATATATTACGTTAATGAAATTTGTGTTTGTAGATACAACTAAAGAGATGAAATACTTCTTTTACTGCAGGCTTACTTGAGCATTTGCTTTTTTCAGAGTAATTAAATCTTTGCATAAATGCAAGAGATAATTTGAAAGACAGAAAACAGATGGAAGGTCTGAAGCTATTCAGGTACTCAGAGAAATACTCATGGCTGGTTATTATGAATGAGTTAAATCTGCTCCATCAGATTCATCAGGCTGAATCAAGCCGAAGGTGTTGAGATAAAGCAATTAATATATATATATATTTATATATATATATATATTTTTGACATTTTTTGGCCACTTCCATAGCAAAATTCACATCGAAAGTCAGAAATTATTTTAATCCTTCAAAATAAAAGTCTCAAACATGCATATACATCTCAAAACGTCTGAAGCTTAAAACAACTGATACATATGTTGTCACATGTTATAATTCAGTGTGATTCCCACTGAACATGTGGATTTCTTTTCTAGCAGTTTAGTCTCTGGGAGATTCCGGCTCTTTATTCTAACTATTGTATATTTATCAGTTAGTGAATCCTTCTCTGACGTTTATTTGCACAGACAAACACTTTCAGCTCCCTGGGTACTGAGCCAGTGACACCGTTCCTGTATAACAAGGCTAAAATAATTTATTCCACAATCACAGCAAGGCCATGCAAACAGCTTGATTGTGTGTCAGTTATTTATGGGAACATTTTCACTTATTTCATTTTCTTTTTGATGTTTTGTTTTTTCAGCATTTCCTAAAATAAAATCTTATCATATAAACAACAATGGTCTGATACTAATCACTGATTCTCCATGTATCAATTTTATGAAACTGTTCTCATTGTTTATTTCCAGGTTATTTCACAACCACAAAACGAATGATGTCACTGGAAAAACGTTGACAATCATTCATCCTAAACTACGACAGGTTGTGATACATTCATGTAATCTTTAGATTCTGAAATATCTTACAGGTCACATCATAAGTCCATCTGTTAAAAAAAGGGACAACTAAACTAGATTAGTTTCCCCAAATGTGAATTTTCCAGTAGTTTTCTCCAGCTATGACCTGGATCTGAGCCAACCCAGACCTCCCACAAAAGATCATTTCAGCTTAATGCACTACCAAGCACTGGACACATCTTTAATTAATGGTAAAACTTCCCAACTGATAGTAAAACACAATCTAAGAGCCAAGTTTGAGCAACATTATAGCTTGAATTTAGTAATAAAACTGAGGCACAGAACTATTACCATCTGCTTTGCATTTCTAGTAGATGTTCTATGCTGATAATAGCACCATTAAAACAGATAAATGCATAATAACTCAGACACAAGTGTGTCACCGGAGAAGCAGAGGTAAAAAATGTAAAACAATGAAAAACCCATTAAAATGGGTGGAAATCTAATGTATTGACAGTAATTGAAGCTGATACTTGCACAAATCGTTGCTCCTAACGACGATGACTTATTTAAAAAATGAAACTTTTTGGAAAGTTCAACAACTGGACTGGCCAGGCTCACAGGTATCGTGTCCATCATCTTCTGGATTTATTTAAATGTGTGACAGTTTATCCTTAATGTGAAGAATTCTACATAAATCAGATCATCGCCTACAGGTTTTGAAATAAAACATAAGGATTTATTTCCACCTCTGTGGGTAAAACCAACTTTTTGCACTCGCGCAGTAAAGTGTGTGTAGTCATAAAGCTAAGCACACCTAGAGAAGACAGGTCTTCTAAACTGGCTGCTTCATTTGCAGTCCAGAGTTTTCCAACTTAACTCACCAACACCATCATAACGGACACCATATAGTTTGAAATACTTGACGAAACTTTTGGCACTTTGTGTTCCTAAAGTTCTGAGAGATGCAGGAGGAGGGTTGTTCTTAGACCTTGCCTTTAGAAGTGTACTAAAAGTTGCGTGTGCTTTTAAAGTAACTGCTCAGGAGTAAATATTTACACTAAAACATGATCATACACAGAAACCATCTGGATGGCTGCATTCATGTGATTTACTGTTGATACTGTCAATCATCTTTACAAGCAGCCTGCCATTCCTCTATTAAAATGTGCTATTGGCTTACAAATAATGATTTGCCAATCCTCTGTAAGCTTATCAGCCAGCTTCACTCTGCCTTATATGAGCTTTTTTTTTCTTTTTCACTGAAACAAAACTATGACCTTGTAAATGAGCATAGCATTAAAGGTCCCATGTGGGATATTCATAGAAATCATGGTAAAAATTGTGACTGTTTAGCGCCATGCAGTTCAGAGTAAGTATTGCAGCTACGGTGGCCCACTCAAAAAGGCAACAACTCCAGCGTTCACTCCAGCCATCTGGTTCGTTTTTTTATAAAAAGCATGAGATTGATTTATTACCAATCTCAGTAGCCTAACCCACACAAAGCATATAACTACTCCACCAGTTAAAAAACATTTTTAATGAGTGTTCAGTCTCAATGCATAATGCCACACGTGCCCCCCCCCCCCCCCCCCCCCCCCCCCCCCCCCCCCCGACGAGACGACCCCACCCCCCCCACCCCCGCGATGAGGCGGCGCAATCCGCCAACAGGTTACAGTCATAGTGCAAACGCATAACTCAGAGCTCATATGTCCCTAAATAGCTACCGTACTTCAAGATGGAGGATGACCATGGAGCGTCGACCACAATTTATGTATTAAAAATGTAAAATTTGAAGCTGAGAGGAATATTTAGAATTGATGTTGTTGAGAAATATTAATGAAAAAGGACAAGTTTGTGCACTGGATGCACAGAATTTGGTAGTAAACAGGTAAAAATATTACATACTGGGGCTTTAATGTTCTGAAGTATAAAGTCTGTTTTAGAAGCTGCTTTGCCCCGAGTTCCACTGCTAAAGCTGAAGTCTGCTTCATGTTTGGTGCTTTTTCTGGCCATGACCACACCCGAACCCTCTGGAACAAGTCATTTATCCTCCAGCTCCTGCAGATACATCTCCTTATTGGGGCTGTCAGGGCTGTAAGCCGCGCTAAAGCAGCTCTCAGAAATAACAGCGTGTTTCACTACCAGCCAGATCTTCTCCTCATTACAACACCAGCTGAGCCAGATCTGTTCATCCCTTGTCTTCATACTGGTTCCCGTAGAGGACAGTGCAGTCTGCCATCCTGATCACGAGACAATCAGCCAGCTAAGACAAATGTCCCCATAAAGCTACAGAGGCCTTAATTGATACAGTAATCTGAGTGCTTAGGATGTGTGCTGATGAGGAATGTCTATTTAATTCTTCTGTCCCACCCATACAGCAATGGGAATGATTGTTCTGTACACTGACTGAGAAGGGAGTTCATTAGAAACACATTTGTTGCCTGACGAAATTAAAGATCAGTGAACACGTGTTACATTTACCTTCCATTGATGACACAGAGTCACATCCCCATTCAGTGAAACAGACTGGGTGTACGTCCTGCTCACGGAGAAGGCAGGATGACTGTTTCCTTAAAAGTGACTGACATTCTGGGACCAGTGGTTCAGATGAAACAATGCCTTAGTCACATTGATAAAAAATTATTCTAACTGCCAAATTTTTCCCTTACTGTCTTTTGTCATGTAACTCACCAAAATAAGAGCATCAAATGATCACCAGAACACCAATTATATAACTCTGCAGGGAGCACTAGAGTGTACATTATATCCTGCTTCCATTATGTTTTCATCCTTATAGGTTTTAGCTCTGTAGATAGTGATGCCTGATATATGGGTATATTGGTCTGATACGAAAAACTGGTCCAACAGTAACAACCAGTGTTTATTTATAGTTACATTTGTGTGTGTATGTAGACAGACAGACAGACAGACAGACAGACAGACAGACACACAGACAGACAGACACACACACAGACAGACACACAGATAGATAGATTTCTGCCCAGAAAAACTATTGATGGTTAAAAGTTTGCTAACCTGCAGTTTTCCAGTTATAATTGTTCATTCAAACCAAATGACTGGGACATCAGTCATTTGACAGCAGAAAGAAATCCCAAATAAACATGCATACACAGGCACAGGCACACGCATGCACACACACACACTCGCACATGTACACATTCACACACACGTACACGCATACACGACACACACACACGTGCAGCGCACGCACACACACACACACGCGTATGCACACCCGCACACACGCATGCATGCACGCACACGCACGCACATGCAGACGTGTCACACACGTACGCACACACACACCCGCACGCACATGCGCACGTGCACACACACTCATACACACAAGCACGCACATGCGCGCGCACACACTCATACACACAAGCACACTCATACGCACACACACACACCTGTTGAAGTTCTCATGAAGAAACTCAACATTGTTTTAACGTTTCCAGCAGTTCTGGATTTTGTTTAAAACAGAGAAACAGTAAGTAAAGTAGTAAAAGCTCAGGTCATCGATGCCTACAGGCCACAAAAACCTACAGAGGATCATCAAGTTTTCTGTTTTTAAAATGTTTACTGAAAGTTCTATCAGAACCTTAGGTTATAATCACATTTGTTTAAAATAAGGTACTTTGGGTCCATCTCTTTTAACCAGAGACGCAAAGCTCGGTTGAAGGAGAATGAACAAAACCAGAGTTAGGACTCATCTCAGCGTGTTTATGTGTAGTGAAGGCAGCCATACCGAGTGTTGCCTGTGTAATGAGATGTGGTGACACAAAGGGTATCCTGGCTGTGTAAAAGAACTTGGTTTAATGTAACATATTTAACTTGACTCCTCCAAGCCGACTGCGTCCCGTCAGCACTTAAACTTTGACTGAACCCTTTGGTTCCTCTGATTACTTACACTTAACCTGACAGCTTCCATTAGGTGCTCATACTCCTCTTAGTGTTTGAACTCTGCTTCATTTAATGCACATCAACCTGACACTTCATTCAGTAACCTGCTACAATAAAGTTCAGCACCTTTAACAGCCTTCTACAGCAGACACAGGCTCTGACTCCTTTCCTTTAGCATCTCCACCTTCTTCCTTCTGAACTGTTACATTTATTTAAGCTTTTTACGTTTTCTGTATGTTTTAGATGCAAAATCTGAACAGCGTTTTACCTCAGATAATCTAAACTTGTTCTTGTTCTTCAAAACCTTTTCCTCTTCATCTTAAACTTTTCTGATGAGTCTGCATTTATCATATTTAATGCTCCCCTCTGTGCTACCAGCAAGACATAACGCAACTTTCTATCGGGCGTTCAATCAGAGAGCAGCGGCAGTAAAAGGCAGCAATTCCACAGCACATTCGAGAGTATATGAAGCCGAGAATTGGGACTTGTGTGAAACTGCAGGTGTTAAAGCACTGGTGAAAGACCAGGAGTCACAGACATGAGTGTTAGATGAGGAAACTCAAAGTGACTCTGTGATGCTCCCTGAATGTGGAAAGATAACCATCTGAAAATGCAGTCATTTTAGTATTTGCATGAAAAAGGTGTTTCTGATAAACTACTAATATAAATAATTAATAATAGCACCAAGTGTGTATGAGAAGGGGGAGGACATAAAAGCAGTGTGGCTTAGTTAAAAAACGTAACCAGACTGAGCAATAGGGTGTCTCAGAGGACACATCGTGGTGCATCGATGTGCAGACTCCCAACACAAAGACCCTCAAACACAAATCATGTCCCCTCTTGGTGAAACCGTCTTTGTGTTTCTGGGTTTAGTTCAGCTAGTGACAGAAATCTGTGTGAGATTTAACGAGCAGTCGTCTTGATTAAAACCAGCTGTTTCTCCTCTTTTATCCAAATCCTGTCTTTTCAGACTCGGACCGCACCAACAAGGTTTCAGCAGGACTCTCACACATGTACAGGGCTTTGCTTCCTGCATTCCATCTTGTATGATTCAACCTAGCTAAAAAATGTTTTATTATATGGAAGATTAATGAAATCTCAGCTATTCAATAAAGGAAAACAGAATCAGCAGAAAGTGTCTCAGTCCAACAGAACATTCATTTAGGTATTTCAATGATTAAAGGAAAAATATTTCAGTCTTTTTGTGAAATAAAAGACCTCATAAAATTATTTGTTATGAAAACAAGGAAACAGTTTGTCCTTTTGTAAAATAACCATTTTTCACATATGAATTATAAAAATATTTAATATTTATTACATCAAATCTAGCATAAACCTATAGTTTTACATTCTAACTGTGTCCTAGGATATTGTTCTGCTGCAAAGTTATGTTATAACACACACACACACACACACACACACACACACACCTCACCCCTACCTAGCCCTAACCATCACATCTCACAGGCAGAAGAAGCCACAGGAGCTGCAGCAGCCACAATACAGTCTCTCATTCATTGTGAATGCAACGTGTGATAAACACGTAAATTATTATAAAAATGTAGAAAAACCTCCACACATTAGCAAATTAATCAAATAGTTTACAGTAAAATCAATTTGAATGTCAATGCCCAATCATAGAGGCTCTAATTAACTAAATAAATCAGATTTTCTTTATATCCTGCAACATTATGTGAAATGAAAACTTGGATAAGGAGAAGGAATTAAAGGGAAGCCGCTTTATTTTATTTTCTGCAGTGATTCTGGTGAATCAGTGGCTGGGGATGAACCCATGCAGCTCAGATGACTGCATGAAAAACCTGCAGCAGCGGAATGAAACATTTCTGGTTTTTTCCTGGAAACTAAAGAGTTGGTTGAGTTCTGCCTTTTGAATCTCACAATAACAAACGACGTCCTGTAATGTAAAAGGTTTGCTAACACCGCCGATCCTCTGAGATTCATCACCTCAGTAGCTCCTTGCGGCTCTCAGCTTTTTTGTATTTTTTTTACCCCAATGAAGCATGAAAGCAGATATGGTTAGGACTGGCAGAGTGTTTTTCTTTCTTTTTCTTTCTCTTTTCTTAAAAAAAAAAGACTTATTGGCTTTGGCACTCTGCTGTATTCCACATGAAAAGGGTCTTTGAGGCAGAGCGTAAACACAGGGGACGCTGATATTGGATTGAACATCCACACATTCAGTTCTTATCCCTTTTTGTCTCTGTTTTAAATATCTTCCTCAGAAAATAAAAAGATAAAGTTGGATTATGATGGTTTCTGGTTCTGCGATGAGGTTTTAGTCCAGATTGCTGCAACAGTCACTGCCAGAACAACACTCACAACAAAAAAGTGCATTAAAATTACCATCTAAAAGGTCTCCAATACTGAACTTTTATCTGCTTGATACAGAGCTGGCTGCTAGAACATGAATATGACAGATGGTTTTACTGTAACGGAGACAGAAGAAAATAAGAGATTACACATAAAAGCTGTGCGAGTCACTTGTCTTCTTTAAAAGCTCACAAGACAGCAAATAAAATAATCTGTATGTAACTTACTAAGCTAATCATTTAAGTAATTAACCAAATGAATCATTTCCTTAATCGCTGTGCCACCAGGAGTTACTGCAGTCAGAGAACAGCCTCATATTGGCTGTTTTAGAGGAGGAGGAACAACCTTTGGGAGAAATTAATGAGCCACTTGTTTGATGCTCCTACTGCGGCTGGCACTGTATTAAACGACTGGTGAAAATGAAGAGACTGAGATTTCAAACACACGTTTAGTTTGGAACAATAGCACATTGCTAGGGGCATAATCCAGGAAACATCAGCTGTTCTATAAAGTTTATAGCAAAAACTTTTATTCACTTCCTGAAGATTTAATCTCATCCAAACCAGGTTATTAGCCGTGTTTCCACAGTGGGAGTTCTGGGAAATTTCTTGGAGGGAGAAAAGTGACGGGTAGACACGGTGGTCCTCTCAGCTGCTGCTACAAACATCGGCTCTTTCACGACTTTCCTAAGACGAAAACATATCTTTGGCAGTGAGTGATGTCACTAAACAGGGCCTGAAGGTGTCCACAGACATTAACAACATCAAAAAAAGTTCTATTCTGTCAAAGTACTCCATAATTGAATCCATTCAGGGGACGGGGTGAGTGGTTGTGTGACGGAAAAAGCAGCGTTCAATGACCAGAAGAGGTGTCGTTTTTTACAGTGCTCTGTGAGACAACAAAGTGCTGTTGGGGGGTTTCCACTGCATTTTTCAGTGTTGGGAGTTTAGAAACAGCTATTTTAAAGCAGTTTCAGTGCTGCTTATGTTTCTTTTCTTCCAATCTGCTTCACCAGCAACTTTTCAAATTTTACAGTTACTGGCTGGTGAAGTTTGCTGATATAATTTCCTACTGGGTTTCAACCAATCGGCATGAGTTAACCACAAGTCCCGCTCAGCGACTCTACCGGGCCATTCCGAATATCTACCCCTGTTGAGGTACTCTGTTGGTTCCTGAAATGACCTGGAAAATAGTCCTTTTGGGCCGCGAAGGTCCCGTAAAATTACCTGGAAGTTTTGGATAATGGAAACGGGCCTAAAAACCTGAATCTCACTGGGCAGTGACTGCTGGCGACTAGTTTGAGACATGGTACAATGGTGGCAGGGTTGTAGGTTCATGCCCTTGGGCAAGACACATCGCCCTCCACCTGCTGGTGGTCAGTGGGATCTGGCGACACCTAGCGTGTATGGCAGCCCCGCTTATGCCAGTGCGCCCCATGGCACCTGTGGCTACAAAATAGCTCATCACCACCACTGTGTGAATGTGTGTGAATGAATAACTGTTGTGCTGTAAAGCGACTTAGGGGGTTATAGAACTCTTGAAGGTGCTATATAAATACAGGACATTTGCCGTACAAGTTGCAAGAAAATATGTGAATCCTCAGTTGGAATCACAATGAACTGGTACAAACTTTTGTGAGATCTTTATCATCTGGCTCGGTCACACGGGACAAATCAGGTATTTGAGAATGTTCTTGTTGCATTTTAGTCACAAAGTATCCAAATTGTTTCTCATTTACCTGCAGTTACAAACCACTCCTAAAGTTGTTTGATATTTCTTGTGGGGTACCAGTAACAGCACCGATCTGCCACCTGCTGACCAACATCAGTATCTGCAGTCTCCTTAAAATGTGAGCTCTGGATTGTGTGGTTTCCCAGCTTAGTGAATAATTGTGTTAAATAATCATAATTTAAGGACTGACATCAACATGATCAGGATTAAAACTTGATTTCTTGCACCTCTGACTCTTAAACACGAAATTGAGAAAAATTCCAGACACGTGCAACAACTTCATGAATATTTTGCAAGAAAATCTGCCTTGCAAAAATTTAGATTTTTTTTTTCAATAATTGCACAAGTCAAGAGCAAGGCCGTGCAACTCAGTCAAGCAAACCAAAAACCCTCGCTAATGTTTCAGGACATTTTAGAGGAATAGGATTTGTTTGGTCAAACACTAAATGAGTTAAAGGGGCCATATCATGGAAAATCCACTTTTTGGAGCTGTTTACCATGTGATATTGTTATTTCCTCATGAAAAATATCCCCAACCCCGTTTTTGGCTGCATTCATGCATTTTCCTGTCACAGCAAGTTTTCAGATTCTAAGGAAAGACCTGCAGACACAAGGATGGAAACTAAGTGCGTCATCAGGTCTTTTTCCTCCCATGACGCTAGTCTTGGATCTGAAACCCACCTCCCCTGGAAGTAGGTCACTAACGCCCACTTTCTCAGAGTTGCAAGAATTTATTTTGCAATAAAACACGATTCTGTTTCTGAAAAAGGTTACAGCACAGCGATATTTTGGTTTTTACAAGTCTGACAAAAAAGACACAACGGTCAATTGAAAAATTTGCAGAGAATCGATTAAAAATCAAGTCTGGTAACAAAACCAACTTGTTTTACCATAAAGTAATAATAATAATTATAATATTAATTATTATAATTATTATTATAAATAATTATTGATATCAGTCAATACGATTTTTTTATCGATATACTTTGTCTTCCAGCCCTAGTCAGCACATGGCAAAACAAGATGAAACAGATGCTTTAGCTGCTAGACTACCAAGTCCAATACAACAGTTGACTTGCCTAGACGCTGTTGTAGGCACGTTTAGTCATCGCGGGCATGGGCGGAACTTCACTGAAACGAACCGTTTCATTTCCGGGTGCAAAATAAGGCTGATGTAAATAACTCATATTTAAGATAAAATGACATCTCAATAGTGCCAACAGTAATATTTTAGCACGATCTGGAACCTTTAAACAGGACAAACTTTAAACAGAATGCTGACTCAGACAGGAAGAAGTTATCTTAGATACTGCCACATCACACACACACACACACACACACACACACATTTTCATCATGCCAGAAGCCTTCTCTTCTAAGGTCTTCAATTGTGCTTCCACTCAGACCAAATCCCTAAAGTGAGAGTAAAAAAAAAAGTAAGGGAGAGAAGAGGAGAAAGAGCGACAGACAGAGAGAATGAGATGGGATTACAGGGATAATGGGAGCAGATGGAGGGAGGTCAAGGCTCCGGCAGGACTCTCCACTCCACATGGATTAAAAGACTTCCAGCGAGCCAACGACAGGCAAACGGATGCTGTGTTCCCTGCGCTCGGGACATCAAGCTGAGCCTGGCTTGCCCCCCGCTGCCCACTGCTAAGCCCAGAAATGAAAACTTACTGTCTTTCAGCGCAAAGCAGAAAACAGTCAAGTCATGGAAATGCCCAGGCTCTCTTCTTTAAATCGAAGGCTTTTAGGCTTTTTCTCCCCTTTTTTGAAAGCGCTCCATTTAGACAACATTTTTGCTGATCTTTTTCTCAAACGTCCATATTGACCTGCATGCTGTTAGAGAGAAACATCAGAATTCCAACTCAGAATCCGCCAGGACACATTCCAAACTGAACCAGGGAGTTGGATGATAGGAGGGGGTTTTGGACTGATAACAACAATATGTCATGTGTTTCTAATCTTGAAATGCATTAAACCATTTCACACTTCATAAATCCTGACAAACAATTTGAATATTTAGTCTGTCTCATGTTTTGATTCCCGGTAGCTGTTAAGAAAATATAATCCCTCAGCCTGTCTGGGGAGATAAATCTAGTTAGACTTTTGACGGCTACAAAGAGGAAAACACATCAACTACTAAGCAGGCACATTCTGGACTACTTATTTTAATTACAAAACGTCTGGATACCTGCCTACAACCATGCATCCTGGGTGTCAACGTTCTAACCTGAGTGCCTTGTGATAATAAAAATAAACCCTTATTGATAATAGGAGACGCTTCTGTAACTGAACTCCATAAATGATGTTTCACTAAAGAAAGTGAATAAATTGTAGCTATTTGACCGCAAACGTTTAAAGTCATTTTCACTACTGTATTTAGAAATATATAACATTATGCTCAAATGTTTTAACATATTTACAAACAAATAATCCTACAATATATTTAGAAGCAAATGTAAATACATTGAGTTCATTCTAAAAATGTAGAATCAAGCTTAAAAATGTTAAGTTACATCTAAATAAAGGAGTTAGTTGTGTTAAATTAAACATTTAGCTAATTGAGACTATTATAAAATAGAAGAAACAAAAGTGGAGAGATCCCTGAGGTCTCAGGATTCTGCCTGGGTTCTTCCTGCCTCTTATAAACGATCCACGATAAACAAACTCAAATAATCTGACTAAAGGAACTCGGA
Organism: Aphyosemion australe; assembly: GCA_006937985.1. NCBI lineage: Eukaryota > Metazoa > Chordata > Actinopteri > Cyprinodontiformes > Nothobranchiidae > Aphyosemion > Aphyosemion australe. The sequence continues at coordinate 256,777 of SSNS01000292.1, read as the reverse complement.
GAGGAGATCCCATCAGCCTATTTTATTGTTGGGTTTCTTCCATTTGATGGCACAATAAATGTGCATGTTAGGTAAATATTTGGCTTAAATTAGAATTGATTCTAAAATTATAGGCTTCCCTCCACATTTAGATTTAATTCATTTATTAGAAATATTTCTTTATATTATTGTTATTTCTTTCTCTCTCTCTGTGTGTGTGTGTGTGTGTGTGTGTGTGTGTGTGTGTGTGTGTGTGTGTGTGTGTGTGTGTGCGCGTGTGTGTGTGTGGATGACGCACATTAAACACCGATAGTTCACATTGATTGGGTCGCTCCTTGCTGAACTCCCAGAGTCAAACATCTTCTCTGTGTGTTTTCTAGATCCTTCTGCATGATTTATGCCGCCTTTGTCCTCCATATTGAAGTCTCATTCACTAACATTCAATTATTAGAGAGTGCAGTCATTTATTAAAGTGAATGCGCCCTTATGTTTGCTTTGTGTGTGCTCTCGGTGTGGATGAGCAGGTGATAATTAACCTGCTGGAATGATGGCCGTTACGCGCCGCGCGTCTCCCCTGACATCCCAGCATCTGTTGCTGCCGGCAGCAGCATCCTCTCTGCCCTCCTTTCTCAGAGCACATGAATCATCTTCATCAGCAGCAGCAGTATGATGAATGTCACTCACTTTAACCTCTACTGAAAACACTTTGGGACACTTCGACACCGGTTACACTCCACCTGCCCACAACAAGTTCTATCATCCAATAATCGGCCCGGTTAAAGCGGGATGAGAGCACATGAGGACGCAGTGTCTGCAGAAGAACATGGTTTTGGAGGAGAACATGAGACAGTCATGACAGAAAACATCAAATCCCATGTCTCCTCTCTATCCTCAGGTCGCTGCTCACTGATCCGGTTCCTAATTAGAACCGTTTCATGCACAATTTGTCTTTATCAGTCAGTGTCGTTCTCTAGAGTCCAGCAGGGACCAAAGTCCCAGTTCTGTGGAAGAAAACTCACTTTGCTCTGACATCCAACCAGGCTGCTTAAATTATAAACACACACGTTCTTTTTCAGGCGTTACTTGTTTAAGTTTTTGATATTTATGAACATTGTTTATATAAAAGTAAATTATGAAGCCAACCATGGTGCAAATTTACGCGCCAAATAAAAAAGAGCCTTAAATCCAGCCAAGAGCAACAATTTTCACACATCAGATTTTGCACAACTTCCCACGCAGGTAACCAGAAATGCTCTCTCTCTCTCTCTCTCTCTCTCTCTCTCTCTCTCTCTCTCTCTCTCTCTCTCTCTCTCTCTCTCTCTCTCTCTCTCTCTCTCTCTCTCTCACACACACACACACACACACATACACACACACACGTGCTCACCTCTTTTATCTTGCACCTTGACCGTAATCTCCACCAGCGGCTCGGTCTCCCGGTCCAGCCGCCGTAGTATGACCAAATCCCCGCCGTCTCGGCTCACGCTGACCGGGGAGCTCTCCGCGTCCGGCTCCACCAACTCAAAGGCTGCCGCCTGAAATCGCACCGGGTTCAAGTTCATCACCACCGAACCGATTCCCGCGTCCTCCGACACGCTGATGAAGACTGGGTCCTCGGACTCCGGGACTGATCTGGACCGTCGCGCTTGGTTTAGCTTTTCCGGTTGGGGGGACGCTGAGGGCGCCACGGGCCACTGCCGCGGGTTGATTTCCACAGATATGCTTTGGCTGGTACGAGGTGGCCACCCACGGTCACGCGCAAAAACTCTAAACTTAATCGGTTCGTCCAGACCGAGGATGGAGTCGACCAGGAGGACGTCCCCGGTTTTGGGCACGGCGTAAACAGTCCCGTTTCTGGGTACGGCAAAGTAAATTAGCTCCGCGTTTTTCCCGCTGTCCTCGTCCCGCGCGCTGAACGAGCAGACCGTGGTCCGGAGCGCAGTGGCATCATCCAGACTCAGCCTCACGTCTGCGCTTGGGAATGTGGGTTCGTGGTCGTTGGTGTCCAGAACATCCACCTTGATGGATGCGACCTCCGCCACGCGCCGAAACGCGTCTTCTTCCTCCCAGGAAAGCTCCGCGCATTGCCCGCAGCACAACCCCAGACCCAGCGCGTACTCAGCACGCTCCTCTCGGTCCAAAATCCTAGAAGTCTTGAGTAAAACGTGTCCCCGGCTGTGGTGCGCAAAGACGCGGAAATCCTCGCTGCCGTCTCCCAGGAGTTTGAAGTGCGAGACAGCGGAGCTGGATTCTCCGGTACCGCACAGCCGGTGCGAGTTCAACCGCTTTAACGGGACGCTCAGTCCGTTGACCCGCGAACCAGGAGGCGAGTTCTCAAATACGTGTCCATGAAAGAACGGCACAGGGTCCAGAGTCCTGTTCCCGGCCACGCACGAAATCAGAAATGGCAAAAATGTCACCCAAATCATGACTGGATGCTTCTTTGGCTCCGCGGCTCTAAAGCGCTGGCGTCACTCCAAACCCCATGAGTTCCTCCTCAGGGATCTTCCTCCTCTTTGATCCACTAAGATCCAAAAGTTTGATTAAACTGGAGCCCAAAAATCTGTTGGCACCATACTCCAGCTCGACGCAGGAGGAGCTGCCTCTGCGCGTCTGAGTTGTGCGTCTTCCTTCTGCTCCTCGCTGTCTGCTGCCTCACCAGCAGCGCTCGGTTTGTGCGCGTTCCAGGGGAAAAACGGCTTCTCAGCTCGAGTGCGCGCTTACCTCCGTTTGCTTCATCTGCTCTCTCCTGCGTGCGTTCCCAACCTATCTCCAACTAGAATCAGGCATAACACACAGCGCGCATCTCCACGAAGGAAAACAGATAGTTTTCAAAATGAGTCAGAAGGAACCGTTTGCGCATGGATAAGTGACAGAAGGAACCTTTTGGGAAAATGAACTTTTCAGCAAGCAAACCATCAGTTTGTGCGCGCGCTCACTCGAACCATCAGCCTGATTGGCGTGTTTGAGCTGGATTGTGGACCCGACGCCCCCGTTCCCACGGATCAATGCCCAGTCTTGCGCATCCAGCTCAATCACCTCAATCCCAATAACGCATCAGCCCTCTGGATTAAAATAATGTAAAGATCAATCATCTTGAAACGCCTCTGGAAGGCAAAGTCTCTCCGCTACAGAAGCAGGTTTGGTGAAGCTGTTAGTTCATCATTTTGTCTGGAGACGTTTGGTCTTCAGGGCTGTGAGAGTAGGAGAGTCTAGACTTTAATACAATAGATCAGAGCTGTTATTGTCTTGTATATCAGGCTCCGCTCTCTATTGATTCTTTGTCACATGTCGTCTGACTCCAGCACCAAACTAACTCAATGTGTGGACCTGCTAATAAAGCCAGGACTGTCTGTGGATATAAGGCTTTCTGCGTGGTCACCATCTCATCTGCACCAATCTTCTGTGCTCACTTTTAACTTTCTGCAGCTTGAGCACTTTTAAAAGTTTTTCATCAGCATTCTTTAATAACATTTTGTGCATGAAAGAGTTTTCTTCTGGTTTAGCATATTAGTACAAGTTATGGCTTTAAAATGGTTCACTGCAGAGTTTAGGAACTACAATAATGTGTTTGGATGTCAAGATGTTTTAAATTATGGAAAAAAAGTAAACAAAATGGACATTTTATTCAACACTAAGGATGACAAATATCTGTAAGAAACGAATGTTGTAAATGAATTCAATTTTTATTAATTAAATGAACTATTTGGTGTGTGTGAGAACTAAAACATGTTAAAGGAAAAAACTGGAAGAATGAGATTTTGTTGAGTTGTTTTTGTGGACGTGTTATTAACAGTTAATATCCTACCAGCTGTGCTCCCTGAAACTTCTCAGTCCTAAAAGCTGCTCTATAGCTATTTAGATGCGAAATGAGCTGGAGATCTTTCAGGTCAAAATGTCATATTTCTGACATCACTATCAAGATTTACAGTAGTTAATGTAACTGTTTCTCCAACCTGAGGCCATTCAAAGACCTATCTACAAAACAACACCTCTGAAGATCTGAACCATCAAATTTATAGACCTAAAGGATATTTATGAGCACAAAAAACAGTAAACAAGAATAAACAGGTGTTACTGTTCAACACGAATAATAATAATAATAATAATTATAATAATTAATATTATTATTATTAGTATTAGTATTAGTAGTAGTAGTATAATAAATAAAATGATGATAATAAAAACATAATAATAATAATGCTTTTTATTTGTGATGCGTATATTACCCTTCATCACTAATTTGCTACAGATCACATCTTTATCTGATTTCTATGTTAATCTTTACCACTAAGTGTCAGTCATGGTTACCCAGCTCCTCTTTAAATATCCTCCAGGAGTAAAATGTATTTGTAGAGTTAACCCTTAGATTTACCCAGGCCTGTCCAGGGATGCTGTGTAGAGTCAAGCATGAGGGTTCAGCTGAAGTACAAAGAACTCACAGGTGAGCTCAGTGGTGTTGTCATTTGGGAGTTCCCACCACCATCAGGGTAACTTTAGTTTAGTACATGCTGAATGAAAACCGCAGAAAAGGAAGTCTGCTGACTCTGGTGTCACGTTGACCAAAAGAACCAACTGTTACGTACAATCCAAGGGTCCAGGATGTAAACCTGCCTGTAGACCAATGATTGATAGCGATTAGCATCAACTCCCCGTGAACCTGTACAAGATCAAGTGAATACAGAAAATGTATTATTAATATTATATATAATATTATATTAATAATATAAACATTTAGAAGAATTATTATGTAAGAAATATGAGAAGTTCTATAAGATGATTTTGTTTCTACAGTCCAGTTTTGTACTGGTGCTCTACATTCAGTTATTCTACAAATTAGCAGACGGAATGACTTGTGTTTTCAAATACAGCTAAATAAATATTTTCAATACTGATCTGAAGCTAAATCAAAGAAGCATCCTGAAAACAGAAACTTCTGCTCATGCGTTTGCATCAGTTTGAGGGTAAAGGAATTATTTTTAGTGTTTTTTATTATTATTTCTGGCTATCATATCACATCCTCTCACTCACAAAAAGAGATTTCAGCAGTTTTATTTTTGAAATTTTCTGTACCTTCCTGAATGAGTGATGTCAGGGCTTTATCACCTTAATGCTGTTGCTAGCCACGCCCACCCACAACTTGATTGGCTGCTATAAAGGGAAGCACTCTGATATCCAGAAGGTGCTGGCATAGATCTGCTACTCCTCCAGCATTGGCATGTAAGGGGTGGTTCTATGCTAATTTCCCTTTTTGTGACATCACAATCAGGGACTTTATGAAACGGCCCATGTTAGGCATAAAATTCCTGGTAGAAAACAGATGGATGACCCACATGGCAGCACACATGGATGCAAAATCTGAGTTTTGCATAATATGTTTCCTTTAATGTTTCATGAAACACCGTGACCCTGACCCCATCACTGATCTAGGCACAGAGGTAAAAGACTGATCTCTAAACTACAATGTACAAACAGTCACTCACCATCTGTGGTATAGAACTAGTACCTTTAAGGGTACCACCCTAAAGTCAAGCTTAGGTAACTCTAACTGGGATTTCTTTCTGAGTGTACAGCTGAAAACACCAGCTGTCATTAGAGGAGTTGGACTCCATCACTAGCCCCAAACAGAACCACTTAACATCAGTTATTGGACTTATGGAGGAAGCCTCAGTGCTCAAAGAAAACCCACACAATAATCATAAAACCAGTTGAATCCAACCAGAGAGACTCTGGTGGAGATTTGAACCAAGGACCCTCTTGTAGTGAGGGAGGAGAAGGCTGATGATCATACCACGGTGCTGTTTAAGTCAAAGAATAATCCTATTCTAAATTAGGATCAATTCAGCAAAGAGGATTATGACTAAGAATGAATAAATCCTTACAGGAGGCAGGTTTCATGCTGAATCAAGGAACCCTGGAATAACTTTGAACTTGACACCATAGTCAGTTATAAAAACAGCTAGTTAGAATTCTCAAAGTGTTCAACAAAATGTTTTGTATTTCTAGTTCAAGGTTGACCATTCAGAGACAATGAGAAGATAATTCTATCTAAGCAATCAGAGTCGTACACTGTAGATTAAAAAGAAAACATGAGGATCACCATTTTAATACCACTGAGACCATATGTAATTCAGTTTGTTTTTAAGGAGCGTTAAACCAGTTTTACCTTTAGATATCATTATTGTCCCATATGACAGAAATTGGGGCTGCACAGTGGTGCAGTGGTTAGCACTGTTGCCTTGCAGCAAGGAGGTCATGGGTTCGCATCCCGGCCTGGGGCCTCGCTGCATGGAGCTTGCATGTTCTCCCTGTGCACGTGTGGGTTCTCTCCAGGTACTCTGGCCTCCCCCCACAGTCCAAAAATATGACTGTCAGGTTGATTGGCCTTTCTAAATTGTCCTTAGGTGTGTGTGGTTGTTTGTCCTGTGTGTCTCTGTGTTGCCCTGTGATGGACTGGCAACCTGTCCAGGGTGTACCCCGCCTGCATGCCCATTGACCGCTGGAGATAGGCACAAACCCCCCGTGACCCTGCAATGGAAAAGCAGGTATAGATAATGGATGTATGGACGGATGACAGAAATTGGACAGCATGGTGGTGCAGTTTGCAGCTCTAATACCTTGCAATTAGAAGGTCACGAGTTCAAATCCCAGCTGTGGCCTTTCTGCGTTGATCTAGCATGTTCTCCTCAAGCAGATGTGGGTTTACTCCAGGTGCTCCGGTTTTTCCCTCAGACACAAACTTGCATGTGAAGTTTATAGGATTTACAGAAAGTGTGCAATAATTGTTTCAACAAAATAAGGCAGGTGTAACTTATACTGTGTATATGTATATATATACAGCGTTGTTAATCTTCATGATTTTCCTGTATAAATCGTTGGTTGTTATGATAAAAAATATATTATATAGGAGAAGTGAGAAGTGAAATGAAGTTTATAGGATTTTGTTTCAACAAAATTAGGCAGGTGTAACTTATATGTTTATATTATTTTTCACTTCATGTATTAGTCTTGGACTCATACAGGAGCAGTGTGACTCCCATTATTAACACTTCCATGCATAAAATATAACTTCAGTATGTTTTTTCTTATTTATGGCAAGAAAACAAACAGTTTGACCAACGTTAAAATTAAATTTTGAAACATTTGCACTTTCAAATGTCCATTGAGCTGGACAACATGCTTCAGCTTTGTTTTCACCTCATGATTATGAAATTATGAATTTTACTAAATTACAAGAATATTACAATTTCTCTACACTATGAAGAAGTGTGAAGTTACACACTAGGGTCCATTGCTGATGATAAACAAGAGAGCAGCATTTGAACAGCTGTCCCCTGCAGTCACCACTCTACATGTTAATGTGTCGTTTTATCAAGATCATGAGTTCATTATTCTGTTTTAAAGGATAAACGAGGCTTGTCCTGTTGTTTTTTTCTACTTAGAAAGTATTTTGAATGCTAGTGTGTTGATAAATAAGCAGAAGTGTCCTAATTTATGATGAAATCATTTGTATTTATCAGAAAGAAAATAATGAAATGATCACACAATAATTCTAAGTCTAAATGAAAACATATATTAACCTGTTATATCAAAATAACTAACACATGTTTTTCTGACCTCCATACATCTACCTGGTCTTTTTAAAATAATTCTATAAATTCTTTTGTTTTATTAGATTTTTAAATTAATGGATTAGTATACTAATAGACCAAAAAGGATAAAAATAACAGTGTTTTGTAATATATCTGTAGATTTCAGGCCAGTGACACAAACCCTTTTCAAGGCAAATAAGCAGACAGAGTGAGAGATGATGTGTTTGGTCAGATGTTAGACTCTGACTGTGGAGTGAAAATTCCTGCTGTGGCAGTGACAGCGACCCAGTGAGAATCAGACTGATTCACCCCGCTTCTCTCACTTCTTGGTGTCTTTGTGTGCATCTTTGTTGGATTTGAAATAAAAGTTTAGATGAAAGAACAGCTGCCATAACAGTTTGCTTTCACATATCAGAGCCTGTAAGTATTATACAGGATGATTTTCTGCCAGACATGTTTCTGAGAAAGTCACAGAAAGTTTAACATCTATAGTCCAAATGTTCTTAGAAAAGGCAGAAAACCTTGTCAAGACTGACCCCTTCTTTCCACTGGACGCGAAAGTGGCACGTAACGTAATAGCGGCGTTTTACCCGCGAGCTCATTCTCAACTGGGAGCGATTCTGATGTGAAACGGGAGAGAAAGCGTTCCACACAGCTGATCCTGTGAGGTCACAATATCACTGGAGAATTGCAACACGTGTGAATTCACAAGTCCACACAATAACAAGCAAGGAGAAAGACGGCTGCATGTATCCAAAAAGGTCTGTGGTTTATTTTCTGTTCTGTTTACGTCAGCTACGGGGGTTTCACAGGAAATGACGCACTGCACAAGACTTTTATTTCGAAAGTTTCCGGATGTTTTACACTGATTTTGTGTTTGACTTCCTATCTGACCCAATCTGAACCGCGGAGTTTGATGTGATTTGGAAGTATATCCATCCATCCATCCATTTTTGCACGCTTATCCAGAGTCGGGTCATGGGGGCAGCAGCCTAAGCAGAGAGGCCCAGACTTCCCTCTCCCCAGACACTTGAGCCAGCTCCTCCGGGAAATCCCAAGGCATTCCCTGGCCAGCCAATGGGACATAGTCCCTCCAGCGTGTCCTGGGTCTTCCTTTGGATCTCCTCCTGGTTGGACGTGCCCAGAAAACCTCACCAGGGAAGCATCCTAACTAACCTCTCTTATTTTATTTTATTTTATTATTATTAGTTTATTTTTTATAGTTACCTGCTGTCTTGTTATCTTTCAATTCTTATGTTGTTTTTGATCAAGGACCCTCTTGAAAACGAGACGCTCCATCTCAAGAGGTTTTATCATTGTAAAATATGAGTACATAAATAAAAAATAAAAAGAAATAAATGCCCGAGCCACTGGCTCCTCTCAATGTGGAGGAGCAGCAGATCTACTCAGAGCCCCTCCCGGATGACCGAGCCTCTCACTCTATCTCTAAGGGAGAGCCCAGCCACCTTGTGGAGAAAACAAATTTTGTCCGCTTGTATCTGCGATCTCATTCTTGTGGTCACTACCCAAAGCTCGTGACCATAGGTGAGGGTAGGAACGTAGATCGACCGGTAAATTGAGAGCTTTGCCTTCTGGCTCAGCTCTCTCTTCACCACGACATACCGGTACGCCTGCATCACTGCAGACGCAGCACCAATCCACCTATCAATCTCGCGCTCCATCTTTCCCTTTCTTTGGAAGCATAGCGAACTGTAATCATAGTGTGCCTTCGCTTCTGGGACGCGTCCAAAACGGAAAGAAGGGGTAACAGTCTTTAATAGATGACGATAATAATCTATTGCTAGAGTCAGAGTTCTATACATGATGGGTGAGGTAGTTTTACAGGAAGTCTGCGTCACTGAAGGGCAGCATAGTCATGTGCTCTGCTCTCCTCCAGTCATTGTTAAAGAGTTTTCAGAAGTTTGTTTCAGCCAAAGTATCAGACTGTTTTAGTGCTGTTGAATGCACCAATCAACATGGAGACAAACAACTACGTGTCTTTATGAGTTTCCATCAGAAAAGGAAAATCCACCTTTAGAAGTGCTTCATTACCTTGTTCAAACCACCAACCTGCCTCCAATAGTGACACTATCCACCACAGAACAAATACACAACATCACACACACCACACACACACACACACCTGTCTTCCGTCATGTCTCAGTCACACTGGATTGCCCAGGACTGCAGTGTGGTGATGTAAAATCCCTCTTTAATAAATGTATTCACTACGTAGATGGCAGTATAGTAACACGTTTTATCAATCTGTGATCCCAGCCACCTTCATTAACACAAAGTCTGATTCTTCACCTCCCTCTTAGAAAGCCTTTATGTTGGTGGTGGTGTAGGGTGAGAGATTCTCTACAAGATACAGGCGTCACCGCACTGGAGCTCCAGGAATCACGTATGGATCAAAGTTCCATAAAACGTTCAATTCATCCCCACATATTTGATTTTCATTGATGGATAAGCTTGAGATGGTTGGAATAGTAGCACACGTGACCTGCAGTATCACCTATTGTCCACTTTTGGCTGCCATGTTGGAGCAATGTTTTGCCCACCAGGGTAGTGGATTGACGGAAAACTACGAATAGCTACTACTGCAGTCATACCCAGTTAGCATTTGAGGTTGTTAGCTTCAAGCTAATTGCTGCTATATTGCGTTAAATGAAATAAATTTAGATAAGATACAGTATGGCAAAAATATTCATGAACAAAAGCAACATTCCTCAAACACACTAGCTCAGTAAACCTTTTCTCTTTTAAGCATTACTAGTTCCCAAGGCTCAACAGCTCTAGACTCCTCCTACCGGTACCTCCTTGGTACTACATCTACTAGCACTGGTATAAACTGAGATGTGTGAAATAAACATGTAACAGATAACAAAGACACTGATCTAAATTTAAGCTATTTGCAGAGATTATGAATGTAAGAGATAACACAATAGCAGATTGAACATGTTGATTTCTGTCTTTCACACTTGCTGTTCAGCTTGTTACTATGAAAACATTTGACTCATCAGAGTGAATTTATGAGTACACTGTTTAACTAAAGCTGGACAAAGGTACTAAAACTGAGGAAGTCATCTAAAGACAGTGATTGCCATGGAAACCTCGAAAGAAACAAAGTAAACCATTTACAAAATGATCCAGGACAGAAGGATAGATTTGTTTTCAAATCAAATGTGAATGCTGAGTAAAACAACTTGTTTTGGGGGCTTGCTTTGCTGCAGTGGTTGTGTTTTTGTCTGCTAAACTTGTATGTTCCCTTTCCTTGTTGCATGATGCTGATTTTGTCCCAAATATATATATATATATATATATATATATATATATATATATATATATATATATATATATATATATATATATATATATACTGTATATGATTTAAAGGAATCTCATAAAATCTTTATGCAGATGACATCTCCTTCAGGCCCCATCAGATGTCTAAGCTGCAGCTGTTGCACACCTGCTTTGATTGTATTAAAAACTGGATGATTGGGAACTTTCTACAGTTGAATGAAGACACACTTGTGTTTGGCAGCCTTGCTCCTGTCAGTGTGCCCCAGGACAACTGTGGCTGCAATGTACCCACGGCTGCCACCAGTATGTGTGTGTGTGTGTGTGCGTGTGTATATGTGGGTGAACTCTAGAAGATGCTACATAAATACAGGACATTTAGCTTTTTATTTTAATTTATTTATTTATTTTTTGCTAAATTGTATTTTTATTGTGCTTGAGAAGCACCTTTTGATTTGTATCTTGAAAGACACTATTTAATTTTTTTTTTGTTCTGTGACATCTCTCCAATAGGTGAGTAAAGTGTATTTATAGCACCTATCACAAAAAGAAAAATCACAAAGTGCTTCATAAAGATCAACAAAACAAAAAGGCTATAAAGTCAAAAACAACAAAATATCACAAAACAAGTCATTAAAATCAGAAAAGTATTTACACAGATGAGGAAACAGATCATGCTATTTTAAGCCTTTGAGAGCAAAAGTAGGCACAATGTATGATAAAATATTACTGTTGGCACCAGCTCCGGTGGCCTAGTGGTAGAGTGTCCGCCCCGGGACTGGGAGATCAGGGTTCCAATCCCGGTCGGGTCATACCAAAGACTTTGAAAAAAATAGGACCCAATGCCTCCTCGCTTGACACTCAGCACTAAGGGGTTGGATTGGGGGGTTAAACCACCAAATAGTTCAAGAGCGCGGCCACAGCTGCAGCTCACCGCTCCCTACCATGGGGATGGGTGAAATGCGGAGATGTCATTTCACCAGTGTGTGATGAATACTTGGGACTTTAACTTTTGAGATGTCATTTTATCTTAAATATGAGTTATTTTCTTCAGCCTGAATTTTTACCCAGAAATGAAACTGTTTCAGTGAAGCTCCGCCCATACCCACTTTGATAAAATGCTCCTACAACAGCGTCTTAGGAAAGTCAGTTATTGTATTAGCCTTGGTAATCTAGCGGCTAAAGCATCTGCATTTTATCTTGTTTTGTCATGTCCTGACGCCGGTTTGACTCCGGGTGTCTGCAGTATTTTATTTAGCCAGCTGAAGCAGATTTCATTTCTGCAAAATATTTTGTCTCTAAAGATCTTTGAATTTGGTCATTTCCAAGCAGCATTTTAGTTGATTTACTCTGCTCTCCTCACATGGACTCACACTGGCTAAAGAAACAAAGAAGTTAGTCCTTATATTTTAAACAGTTTACCAATAAAGGGTTGAAAACATAATACTGGCAAGTGTAGCTAAAAAAGAAGAAAAGAAGTTACTGCTGAGACCGGGAGTTGAACTGGTGTAAAACAGCATACAAGAAGACAGGCACTTTTACCACTAGGCTACTGAGTCTGTTACTAAACATCAGTCGCCTAAGACACGTGTCCTGTGCTGGTCATTACGTGCGTCTTTGTTGACAGGACGCATGGTTTTTACGGTGGTGTTTTGTCCCCAATGCAGAAGTAATTTTTCAGAATATCCACTCTGGTACCGGTGGAGGTTTAAAGCAGTCATCTATGACATGAAGGTCACATTCTCAACTGTAGAATGAAATCAACCGCTCTATTCCCGCAACTCAGAGAAAGTGGGGAGAGGCGGGTTCCAGGTCTGAGACTAGCTTCATGGGGAGGAGCAAGGCCTGGTGACACAGTTAGTTTCCATCCTTGTGTGTGCAGCTCTGACCACAGAATCTGAAAATTTGCAGCTGAGACAAGAAAATGTATGAATTCAGCCAAAAACGAGTTTGGGGGTATTTTTCATGAGGAAATAACAATATCACATGATAAACAGCTCCAAACAGTAAACCTTCCATGATATGGCTCCTTAAAGCAAAATCAGTTTTAAATAAAAACATCTTCAGGTGCTCTTTAAAGGTGTCCAGACTGTCAATACCATGTAAAAATAAAGGAGTAATAAGGCATTCTGAGTCCAACTTGTGTTTTTGTCTTTTTACAAAATGAAGCAATAAACTTTTGCCATCAAATAAAGAATCATCAAAATTACGTTTAGAAAAAGTTTACAAAACACCTCTCACCCAGCAGACATTCCAGTGCCAGGTAAGTAACGTGCAACAACAACCCTCATGCAATTACCTGAGGTGCTGGACCAAACCGAATACCTGCGCCACCGCAACAAATAAACAACACATTTCTGCTCTTACAGGCCTTTCTGCAGGGGCTGCTCCCCCCACGACCCAGAGCCGGATAAGTGGACCAAAACAGAAGGACGAACAAAAAATTGTTGTTTAATAAAATAACATTTACAGTGTGATTGTGTACCGTATCTTAACTAATCATAACTAAAACTGTATTTTTAAAGTGAAAAATGTAAACACAGTAAAAGTCTACAGCTCTGTTATCATAACTATATCTCAGTGGTGCCTGCGTAGAAGCATTCTCAATATGTTTGAGCGTCTGAGCATTGTTTCTGCTCTTCTTCATCTTTGTTCAGAGTTCCTGCTGTTGCCTTCAAGCTGAACATTTTACCTCCTCAGATGCAGCTCCAACTGGTACGCATCATCTTCTTCCATCATCTGCTGTGGTTCATACCCTATTTATAACATTTGATTATTTTTGTTTTACTTTTACCAGCATTTGCTACTGATTTCTGGTTTTGTGTTGTAAATAATGTACTTATGTAATGAGTTTTTGACATGAATAGTGTCTGTTCATCAACTTGTCCCCTGGGGCCATTAAAGAGATTACAGAAACATCATCTGTGCTTTTTGCAGATGATGCATTTCTGTTGGCATCTTGAAGCCATAACCCTAAGCATCCACCAGGGTGGTTCACAGCAGGATGGGAATCTGCTCCTTGGGATCTAAGACAATGGTTTATTGACTGGAAAGATGGAATAGTTCATCAGGGTTGTGAGTGAGACTTTGCTTCAAGTACATCAGTTCAGTTATCTTTACAAGTGATGGTAGGATGAGGTGTCAAAAGGACCACCTTATCATTTATCTGCTGTAATGAGAGAATTACTAGGCTTCCTCATCAAAGCAACTAACTGAAGCCTTAGAAAGGATGGCTCGTCCCATCATCTGGGGAAATGATTATCTTTGGATGTGAATCCATTTGGACATCCAAAATCTGTTTGTTGCAGCCATCTCAAAGTACAATGGGATGTGAAAGTTTGGGCAGCCTTGTTAATCTCCATGGTTTTCCTGTATAAATCATTGGTTGTTATGATAAAAAAAAATATTTAAATATATCATATAGGAGACACACAGTGATATTTGAGAAGTGAAACAAAGTTTATAGGATTTACAGAAAGTGTGCAATAATTGTTTAAACAAAATTAGGCAGGTGCATAAATTTGTCAATTTATTGATTCTAAAAACTTTAGAGCTAATTATTGGAACTCAAAATAGGTTTAGTAAGCTCAATGACCCTTGACCTCCATACACAGGCGAATCCAACTATGAGAAAGAGTATTTAAGGGGGCCAATTGTAAGTTTCTTTCCTCTTTGAATATTCTCTGAAGAGTAGCAACATCGGGGTCTCATAGCAACTCTCACATGACCTGAAAACAAAGATTGATCACCATCGTGATTTAGGGGAAGGATACAGAAAGCTGTCTCAGAGATCACAGCTGTCTGTTTCCACAGTTAGGAACATATTAAAGACCACAGGCACAGTTCAAGTTAAGGCTCCAAGTGGCAGACCAAGAAAAATCTGGGATAAACAGAAGCGACGAATGGTGAGAACAGTCAGAGTCAACCCACAGACCAGCACCAAAGACCTACATCATCATCTTGCTGCAGATGGAGTCACTGTCCATCGTTCAACTATTCAGTGCACTTTACACAAGGAGATGCTGTATGTGAGAGTGATGCAGAGGAAGCCTTTTCTCCACCCACAGCACAAACAAAGCAAGTTGGGATAATTATCATAAAAGTGAAGTAACAGAGAAGCTGATGGTCTCTGGGTAACTGAAAAGTGAAAAAGAGTAAAGTAGATGTACAATTAGTACATGAAAAAATCAAATGAATACATTACTTGTTTAATTTAGTATATATATATATATATATATATATATATATATATATATATATATATATATATAGAATTTTAGTCATTCAAGTTTTTTTTCATACTCTCCCATTAAAGGAAAAAGAACAACTGTCACTGAAATGTGTTTAAATGACAAAAGTAAATTTTACCTTCATGAAAATGATGAAATTGTTTAAATTGTGGTTCAACAGAAGTGTTTAAAAAACAAGCAAGATGGGACCCATAAACTATATTTTGTTGAACAACACTTTAAAGCCAAATGATTTCTGTGACTTAATCAGACTTCTGCACCTGAAGACAGGTGTTTTTACTGCTCATTAGTAAAGTGTTTTAACTTTTCTGGGACAGTTTTGTTTGTTTTTTAAAATTATTCTTCTCAACCACAATTCAAAAGCAATGTTTTATTACAAGACTCAAGAACAGTTACTTTCCCCAGGTGATCACCACCACTCTGAATGCACACACGCACCAAAAACTTTACGTACACTAACGTTCTTGCAATTGTTTTACTTTCAGATGCCAACAGTGTTTTATGGTGCGTTTATTTATCCTATGATTTTATATATATATATATATATATATATATATATATATATATATATATATATATATATATTAGGACCAGTTGAAATGCATCATTAAAAAAAAAAAC
The DNA here is from genome assembly GCA_006937985.1 of Aphyosemion australe. Taxonomy (NCBI): domain Eukaryota; kingdom Metazoa; phylum Chordata; class Actinopteri; order Cyprinodontiformes; family Nothobranchiidae; genus Aphyosemion; species Aphyosemion australe. The sequence goes on along the minus strand of SSNS01000292.1, from coordinate 241,032 downwards.
AATTATCACTTATCTGGGCTACGCCATGGATCTTTTTCATCTTAAATCCACCCCTGATGACTGGCAGTGTAAAGCTTTTTAAAATGTGGCATAAGCCACCCTAAAGCCATCCCTGCAAACGGTCAACGTCACATGGATGTGCAGATCATGTCTATATTGGGTCCGTTGGTCCAGACCATGTCTGTAGGACGTCCTAACTAGGTCTTTCCACAGTGGGATGGTAGACCAGCAGCAACACAGTTTGGTCTTGGATGTGTTTTGGGAAGAGGATTTGTGGTGCATATCCTTGGACAGGTAAGGTCTGAAACGCCCAGAAATTATCCACCTGAAGACAAAACCTTAGTTTAAGTTTGTATGTTAGGGCTTAAAGATTTATACTACATGCAGTACCGCAGAGATCAGGTAACATTTAGGATTGTTCTGACTCACGTAGGTGCACTTTGATATAATATGTTCTCTGAAGCTATCAGCCTCTCTCCTCATTTAATGATAATTCTGGCACACTAATATTGTCATATTTAGATCCCTTGGCTGCCCTTGTCATGAAGTTTGGCCGTCTATGACAGTGAGCAGCAAAGTGAGAACAGTTGGCACTGAACCTGTCATCTTTTATTCATTATCATGACAAGTGACAGACTACACCGAGGACAACTCAAATCCATGTAGACCCACTAAATCTCAATAAAGTGGAACGTCAATCTGGCTCTGGCTCTGCCACGCAGTCTGGAGTTTGTCCCCCTTGAACAAGAACAAGCTGTTAGATCGACACAACACCGACTCCCCTAATTTGTATTGATTATTTTTCCCGCCCAACCTGCTCAACCTTAATTCTCTGTCTATACATCTTTGTCCTCCTCTCTTACTGTCTGCATAATTTCTTTTAACAAAAATTCCTTCCATGGATGATTATCAGCTATTGAACATTGTGAAAAGTCAGCTGGACGTTTTGCACCAATTGAACATCATTTTAAAGATTGTTGATGATGCACACACGGTGGGAGGGCAGAGCAGACAGGAGCTTGTGGGGGTTTATAGAGCACGCTTGGCAGAGAAAAAGGAGGAAGGGTGTGAGTTCATTATCCAAATACAATTTCTCTCTCTCCCACCTGCAACAGGCTTGCTATCAGGGGAAATATCTTGATAGGATGATAAAGAAAGTAGAGACAGGGAATATGCTCAGTAGCGCTTTGGAAAGGCGCCAATTGGACTTTGCTGAAAACACAATCAGTAGATCCACAGCATTGTAAATTGGCTAGGTATAATCTCGCTGTGTGTATGTGCTTTCGTACAAATGCGTGTAAGTGTCTTAGAGCATGGACAGGGACATTTGGGAATGCTAGCCTGAAGCTATAAGTCTACTACTAACCAAACAAACAGGCAAACACTTTTTGATTCCAGTGTTCCTCATTGGTCCCCATGAGGCAAAGGAAGACTTGTTTTTCAGCTAGCTTGTTGTATCTGAACCAGATAAGCAGGAGTCTTGTTAGATAACATGCTAGCTGCAAAAACAACTCTTATATTTAAGGGCCAGTATGTCATACAGGCACGTGTATAAGTGTGTTCACATGGGTTTTGAGAGATTCTTCTTTTAGCTTAAAGCTCACTTTTCTGAGTGTGTTAGTCTGTAAAGGCTATGTCTATAAAACCTTTCAGTAAACCACAAAACAGCTTTGCTTCTCAAACAAGTGCACGTAAACTTTGATGTTAGAGCTTTAAGATTAAAGAACCATTGTAAATGCAAAGTGCCTCTAGATTGAGAACAGGCCAAGGGCAGAGGGTTGGTGAGCTGGTTGAACTGAGTGTATGTCAAAAAAGTAAAGAGATGTGAGATATTACTGAGGGGGCTGACTTTCGTTTTAAGTAAACTTTTTGTTTTCATACGCTGCCAGTTTAAAATAAAAGTCAGCCCCTGGATTTAACAATGCAAAATGGTAGGTATGAGCCTCCTATTGCTGCATGGCAGGTGGCATCTTTGAGCTGTTATTTAACCCCAATTGATGTAATAAGTAGCTTTTGTTTTCCTTAAAGGCTCAGAGTGTAATATTTTTACTTGTTTACTATCAAATTCTGTGTGTCCTGTTCACAAACTGTTAATATTTCTTCCCAACGTCTATTCTAATATTCCTATTAGCTTGAAATTTTACATTTTTATATACATAAATGGTGGTCAACACTCCATAGTCATGAGACATCTTGAAGCTGTTTAGGGACACACAAGCTTTGCATTTCATGTTTGTACTTTAACATGACTTAAAGAAACAGTGAAGGGCAGCAGTACGCCCTGGAAACATGCAGTCTGCCAAACCAACTAAGAAAAAGAAGAGAATATAAACACTGTTGCTGTACTCCATTAGTTTGAATAACAAACAATGGAATCAAAAAACACGCCAAACTTGTCAAAACCTCATCACGCCCAACACTCTGCAGCTGCATATGATGGGTTCCCCACCCGCCATGAGCTGGACACCAGCCTTTAAGCAGTTAAGTTACTCCCACTCTTGCCTCAAATCACCCATTCATCATTTCTTCATACGAGAGGTCCCAATTTGGTCCCAACGTATCAGTTCCAAAGTCCTTCTTCAAGATCCCTCCTAAAATTCCTTCAAGTCCCTTCTCCTCCTGGAGCCTGCCGCCTCTCTCCCAACATGCTCCAGTCTTCCTTTGTTAGCCAGTGGCTAACCAGCAGCCACCGTTGTCCACTCAATCTTCACCGCTGCTTCCCGTGATCCATGCTACACCGGACTCCCCGGCTCACACCAGCCCTCCTCCGTGTGTGAATCGCCTAGAGCTACGCTCCTCAAGCCACCAACAGAACATGCTTCCTTTCTTCCGGACAGGTAGGTTAATATAACAGTCATAAATAAAAATATTTATTTAATTGTTCAATCGTAGTAGTTATATGCTTTGTGTGGGTTAGGCTAGAGAGATTTGCAAATGATTATACTATCAAGCTCAATGCAATTTACTGTATAAAGAATGGACCTGATCACTGGAGTGAAAGCTGGAAGTTGTTAACATTTTGCCTTTTTGAAGTGTGTGGGCTACCGTAGATGCAATACCTACTCTGAACTGCATGGCGCTAGAGAGTCGAATGTTTTACACATTAGAGCTTTAAACAATCATGTCAAGACAAGCTGAGATCATGGAAAAGATGCTAGTCTATTTAAACAGCGTCGAATCATCGGCAACAACCAAAGAAAAGATCTAATGAGATTACAGAAACTAGTAAATGTTAAATTACTGTTCAGTTCATTGTTAAAAACTGGAATGAAATTGGAGAATTAGAGGATTATCAGTGAATAACGGATGCCAATGTTTCATCACCGTTTTCATAAGGACTCTACCGTTTTTTGTTTGATTTTTGATGATAATTGTTTCAGCAGTGGAGGACTGAATATGAATACAACTTTAGATGTCCACTGCTGTCAAGGGCAAAATGTTGGCTTCTTCTTCTTCTAGTCATATTGCCTGTATCTCTTTACATAGATTTAAAGGAAAAGTTCGCTTTTTTAGACATTAAGTTTTATGTGTTCCTTCACCCACCCAGTGCTCTGTAAACTTTGACCCATTTCACACACACCCCCCTGCTCAAAGATTTTCAGGGGAGAAGTGATTCATAAAGGTAGTTCTGGCTAGTTTCGGGGGCACTTTATCTGCGCCGTTTAGCCTCACAAAAGGATTAGCCTCTGAAAGCATGGCTAATTTGCATCTCACAAACAAAGAGAAAAAATTTACAACGTCACATTACAACGGGACTAGTTTTTGTCATTCGTATCCCTGCGCCGGTCACCGCAGCAGCTAGAACGGGCTCGTGTCTGGCTGCTAATCCTGGCTGTATGAGTGAAACAACAACTTCTAAATTCACTTAAAAGTAGTTTTTCTTAAATATATCGAGCCATGGTGCATACCTGCAGGTTCCCGGGTTGTAACAATAAGGATGTTACAGGATCACCTTTTCGGTTTGACACTTTTCCTGCTAAGGACGTTTCTCTAAGGCATCAGTGGCTTTTAGCAATCGGCTACTCCAAGGATACTCGGCTGGAACGAGTCAAAACCTTTCGTTTGTGCAGTGCACACTTCAAAGAGGATGATTACATCAGGAAAAAGTTCGGGAAAAGTGAAAGACTGTTTTTGAAGAGTTCGGCCGTACCAGAAATCTGGGTAAGTTTTGTTTTTAAAAAATGATTTATTCCGCTATGTCTGCTGTATTCATGCAATCATCTTCGCATTTTAGCGCATTATTTATGCAATCATCTTTACACCGATGGTTGATCATAGACTGCAGTAGCTTTGTCAACAATCTGTGTTGATGTGTGTGTTTTGTGTAGCAAATGCAGTTCTTCATCCGTGTACTCTGGCTCATAAAGATATCCTAGTAGTAAAATAAGTTTCTTCTTCATCTGATATAGTGTTAAAATGAAATTCGTCATCAGATGAGACGGAGTCCGACATGTTTTCGGCATTCGGCAGTGAAACAGCTGACATACGAAGCGCTGTTTAATATCCGCGGGGACCGGCGCAGGGATACGAATGACAAAAACTAGTCCCGCTGTAATGTGACGTTGTAAATTTTTTCTCTTTGTTTGTGAGATGTAAATTAGCCATGCTTTCAGAGGCTAATCCTTTTGTGAGGCTAAACGGCGCAGATAAAGCGCCCCCGAAACTAGCCAGAACTACCTTTATGAATCACTTCTCCCCTGAAAATCTCTGGGCAGGGGGGTGTGTGTGAAATGGGTCAAAGTTTACAGAGCACTGGGTGGGTGAAGGAACACATAAAACTTAATGTCTAAAAAAGCGAACTTTTCCTTTAACACTTTACTGGGTTCTGAAATTTTAGAGAACACAAAACCATTGATGTTTTGTTTAGTACAAGCACTGAGATTCTGCCCACATGTCTGAAATACTTAAGAACTGGTTTACGCTGACATGTCTCCATGTCAGAAACATGCCTGCTTAATTGAGTGAGAGTTAAATTAAGATGCTCTTTGGTAATGGACGTGAGCACATCAGAAAACACTGGCCTGATACAAACACACTAATGACTGCAGAGGAACCTGGCATCAGTTGAACAAAATGACTGTAGTTCCAGCTGACTTCCATGCTGCAGACGGTCAAGTCAGCCTCATTAATGATTAGACTGATTGGTCAACAAGCCAAACCCAAAAAAACGAGTGCTGCCAAGGAGTCGTTAACACCAGAGCCTGACTCTGGCTCATCTGTCCTGGAAAAATTGACATTACTAAATAAGTGACAGTAGGTGGCATCTCAACATACTCCATTGTAGCATGATTAGTCCTTTTTTAATTAGTCACACAACATGAGGTCGTTTGTAGAGCATCAGTAAAATTAATAAAACTTTTACTTTGATTGCTGAAAGCAAATTTTCAAAAGATGAAATAAATTTGCAAGGTGTTGAATCAAGAAATCATCCAGAGCCAATAACTGTTTTATTATGTATTTTAATTCAATAAAAAAATGAAAATTTATGCTATCTTGAAAGGCAGTTTTGTCTTTTTCTAAAATTACAGAAAATTACAGAAAGATCACTCAGATGTTCTCTCACATATAATTTTTATGCAAACTATTTAAATTCAATCCAGTTAATAATGGAACTCCAACTCATTAGCTACAGTAGCTGTAATCAGTCACTGTCACACTGGAAACAGCTGACGGTGCAAGTTATTTATTTTTTATTTATTCTTTATTTAACCAGGAAGGTCCCATTGAGATTAAAAACCTCATTTTCAAGGGAGTCCTGGCCAAGAGGCAGCAAGAGTTACAGTTACAACATATATATATTTTCCAGTTACACAGACATGTTATGTACAGAATTACAGAAGGCAGTTACAACACAGGGTATCTCTCTCAAGGGCTCTCAGTCTGGTTTTAAATGTATTCAAGGAGATAAGCTCGGTTAGTTTCCAGTTTTCCTGCAGCCTGTTCCATGCAGAAGGAGCAGAGTGAACAAAAGCCCTTTTACCCAGTTCAGTGCGAGCAAACGGAACACAGAGTAACAACTGATCGTTTGCACGCAGACTGTGAGAAGTTATACTTCTCCGTGAGATTAAGTTACAGATGTAGTTGGGTAGTAATCCAAGCATGGCCTTGTAAATGAAAGTGTACCAATGTGCCAACCTCCTGGTGGACAAAGAAGGCCATCCCACTCGAGAATACAATTCACAATGATGGGTCAGTGGTCTACAGTTAGTAATAAACCTCAGCGAGGCATGATAAACCACATCAATCTTACCAAGACACTGTGCTGAGGCATTCATATACAAAAGGTCTCCATAATCCAGAACAGACAGAAATGTTGCAGTAACTAGTCGTTTTTTTGCCTCAAAGGAAAAACACAGTTTATTTCGAAAAAAGAAACCCAGTCTGAGTTTGAGTTTCTTCACAAGATTATCTATATGGGGCTTGAAGGAGAGGGAGTCATCGAGCCAGACACCAAGGTATTTGTATGTGTGGACCACCTCTATGATATTTCCCTCCAGAGTGGTCACTGGGGGCATACTTAGAGGTCTTTTTTTAGAGTTTGAAAACAACATTAGTTTAGTCTTGTCAGCATTGAGGACCAATTTTAACTGCAGAAGTGTTTGTTGGACCTCATTAAAAGCTTTCTGTAAGACTTCAACAGCTTTAGTGGGGGATGTTCCAAAACAGTAAATGATTGTGTCATCAGCGTAAAAGTGCAGATTAGCATCTGACACATTTTGTCCTATGTCATTAATATACATAATGAACAAGAGGGGTCCCAAAACTGAACCCTGTGGTACTCCCTTGTGGATACTCAAAAATTCAGAGGACAACCCATCACATTTAACACATTGAGTTCTGTCATTCAAGTAGTCTGTGAACCATGAGATCGCATGTTCAGACAATCCCAAACAAGGAAGCTTTTGTTTTAAAACAGCATGGTCTACAGTGTCAAAGGCTTTTGACAGATCAATAAAAAGTGAGGCACAGTACTGCTTTTTATCCAGAGCAACAAGAATGTCATTGATCACCTTTGTGGCTGCAGTGATGGTGCTGTGCTTTTTTCTGAAACCTGATTGCAGGTTTGAGAGAAGGTCATTTGAATATAAAAAGTCTTTCAATTGTTCACTTACTAGGGTCTCTAGAGTTTTTGCCAGGACACACAGATTAGATATTGGTCTGTAATTTGTTAATAGAGCTGGGTCACCACCTTTTAGTAAAGGAGTCACAAAAGCAGACTTCCAAACTGATGGTATTTGTTTGGTTTTGATAGATAGATTAAAAATAACTGTAAGAGGCTCTGCAATGAAATCAGCAGCCATTTTCAAAAAATAGGGTTCAATCATGTCTGGGCCAGAGGGTTTTCTGGGATCCAGAGTTCTAATAATTTTATGCACTTGCTCTACAGTAAACGGAACAAAGTTAAAAGAGGCACCAGGGGTCATTTGGGAATCTGTGCAGGGCGACACAGAGGGTGTTCCAGTAGAAGTAGACACTGAACCAGATGAGATAAAATGCTTGTTAAAACAGTTTAAAACCTCAGTTTTATCATGCACCGGGACAGAGTCGTTTAGGACAAATTTTGGAAGAG
>SSNS01000292.1:181136-233011 GCA_006937985.1 Aphyosemion australe | reverse complement strand
TTTAAGGATGATAATGCCTCCTTGGAAGCCGATGGAGGCCTATAGCACCCAGCAACAGTTATAGAAAGTGATTTGGCAATTTCCACATTTAAAGCCAAAAACTCCATTTGTTTACAGATAGACTCAGACAAGACTATTGATGAATTTAATCTTGCTCTAACATAAATTGCTACACCCCCACCTTTGTTTGGCCGGTCTGTGCGATAAACATTGTATCCAGTTATGTTAATATCCTCATTAGTTATGGATTTAGTCAGCCATGTTTCAGAAATGATTACGATGTCTGCAGCTGTTGATTTAATCCAGATTCTGACCATGTCTATCTTTGGTAATAAACTGCGAACGTTCAGATGAACAATTTTGAGACCAGACAATTGTTGGAAATCAGCAGGAGTTTGTGTACATTGCAGATCAGGTCCAGGGTTTGGTTGCACATTTCCAGATAATAGTAAAAGTAAGACAATCATCAATCTGCGTTTCAATTGACATTTTGGGGTAGTCAGAACATATGTTGAATCCATGTGGTGAGTTTTGTGTAGTGAGAGAGTAAGATTGTGTAAAGCAAGAAAAGGTTTGAGTTTGGGTACTTCTCCAGGCAGGTTTGACCACACGTTAAAGTTGATAATGACAAACCAGTAAAAAACAAAAGGAAGTGTTAGAAGCCTCAATAAAACTGAAAGTCAGCTTTTAAGAGGACCCTCATGAAAACGAGATGGTACATCTCATGGGGTTACTTAAATAAATAAATAAATAAATTTGCAGTTTTCATGTCACAAAAATAATTTGAGAATGACACAAATATTGATTTCAAAGTTTACTGCTTCAGTTTTGATTATGGCACTTTGCATAATCTCTAACATGTTCTGAGGAGTGATCAAACAAATTACAAATAATTGGAAAGCTCATCTTTGTCATGAAAATAAACTTCATCTCAAGAAACATCATTTTAACAACATTTGAGAAGAAGGCTCCAGCAAAATCCTGGTACTTCTTCTAAAATGAATCTATCTGCAGGTCCTGGGCACCACCAGAGCGGAGCTTCTGCAGGAATGTTAGCAGGTGTGAGTCCATCTGCAGCAAAGTGAGGAGAAGATTTCTGGAGGGTGGCCTGGTGTCAAAATGGACATACTGGTGTTCTGCTAAAGGTCCAGGGATTGGACTGCTGAAGACAGGAGGAAATATTCTCTATGATTACCCACCGTTCTAATGGTTTGGAACTTCTGGAAAAATAATCATCTGCAGAAAAAAAGGTGAGCACTCCAATCAGTCCTGTTTTTCTTTCAGCAGGAAAGCATCCTGAGACCATTCGTGTGTGTGTGTGTGTGTGTGTGTGTGTGTGTGTGTGTGTGTGCGCGCGTGTGTGTGTGGGGTGTGGGATGTAGGGGTAGCTTCTTAGCCAGGGAAGTAGTCTCACTCACAGTTTAGTTTCAGAATAATCATGAGTAATGAATGGTCCCTAAACTTCCTCCCAGAGGAACTCCTCCAACCATCCAACAACAGTTAGGTGATGAACAATGTCTTCTCCAGCATGATGGAGCACCGGGCCAGAAGAATAAAGTAAGAACTAAGCAGAGCTAGATCAAAACACCAACGTGTTGCAGGATTTCCCCCAGAAAACTTGCTAAGCTGGGTGTTAGAGAAGCCCATGGGCAGCCCACCGTGTTTTTGTAAAAAAAAAAAAATGGTCAGGAAGTTTAAAATTATGGCATTATTAGCCATTTATTTAATTGATTTTTGTAGAAATCTACAAAAAGATAGAAAGAGTCATAAAACACTTAAAATTTTAAGTGCTTTGAAAACTGTCCACACCACAAAATACACACTCAAAAAGATCTACCTGTAGCTTGGAGAAGTAGTCACAGCCAAGTAATTTGGCAAGTTCAAGCAAGGCTGTATAATATGTATGACGGGCCATTTCATGTTTTAGCAGCCAGTAAAGGCATTCAAACCCACCAATAATTGCCTCGTGCTCCATCACTGGCTCAAAGGCTTCAGTGAATGACAAGACTACAACATGAAAAACGTGAAAGCTTATTAGTTATTTCATGACACTCATTTAATTTTAATCCGTGTACTGTATTTATAGTATTTATTGATTACTTTTGTTTTTGCTTGCTGCCACCAAGAACATCAGAAAAAGCGCAGCCATAAAACCAAGCATATCTAATGCTGAACTGAACAGCAAAATTTGCTGAATCAACACGAATTAGTGGCCATAATACTGTTAATATTTTTGTTAGAGCCATGAATAAGGATTGTTTAAATTATATTTTGTGAAAATGTGTTTTATATTTGATTTTTATCATGCTTAGTAAGTAAGGTTAATATCAGTTTAAGTTAGTATTATTTTGAAGTGCCGACTTTTATTTTGAAAATATTACTTCTGGTTAAGCCGTAATTTTATTTTGAAAGAAAGACAAAGAAGATTCTAGATGAATTATGGAAGCACATAGTTTTTGACCGTGTTTGCCATGTTTTTTGTTGGAATTAAGGATGAACTAAAATGTTGAGAGAAGTTCATTTTTTCTTGTATCTGTAGTTTTTCTAGATAAAGATTGTTGTTAAAATTTACAATTTTGCACGCGTCATTTCCTTATATAAATAAAAGACATGCTTACCACACTCGTTTTTGTAGAACCATCAGCTAAATTTCAGGTCAGCTAACCATTTAGGATTAAATCTGCTGGTTTTATGTTTATCATCGCGGCTTAGGCCTACAGGTGGCTGCTCCGACAGCGTACCGGAGATGCACTCTCTCCTGCCCTTGACCTCTCACCCTGTTCACGTATGGATCCTAAAATGTCTATATTGCATTCTCAACCTTATCACCAGATGCGGTTAAAGTTGCACTTGCAGGATAAAGACCCCTTTTTATTTTAACATTTTAAATCATCATCATCATCATCATCATCACCTTTATTTATAGAGCCCCTTACAGGCATGATGCATGCCACCAAAGTGCTGCACAGTAACAAAGTAAAACTAATAAAATCAACAAAGACAATTAAAACCAACAAGGTAAAAACAGCGTAAAATTGTATAAAAGGTCAACAACATCTAACCCTTCAGGTCTTCAACCTTGTTTTAAAAACTGTTGCTGATGGAGCGAGCCTTACAGATAGGGGAAGTGCGTTCCACAGTTAAATGTTCATTTGGTGCATTAAAAACTATTTAAAATAAATAAATAAGTGAACCTTAGCCTGGTGGGGGGCCAAGTACTGTAAAGCACTGAGGGACACCCTGTGTTGGGTCCAGGTCCAGGAAACTCTCCAGACTATATTAACAACTTGTGGTTGCTCCTCAAGAGGCCAGAGAACAAAGAAAAACCCACAAATTCAGAAAAAACTTCAAGTAGGAGCTCCATCAGTCAGGATCTGGACCAGAAACTGCTTGACAGCAAGTCAGGATGAACCAAAGCACAAAAACTGACACTGAAAATGCCTCAAATGTGCCTAATCTTTATGCAAACCTAATGTAATTGCCTATAAAGTATTTGATTATAAAAAGCTTGTTATTAGCCATAGAAACATCTGACAAAAATATCTCAAAACACTGAAGCAGCAAACTGCATAAACCAAGACTTGCTATTTGTTGAGCCTGATGACAAAGGCACAAGCATGCAAACCAGCAAGCAAAGCTCATTAATAAAACAAGTTTTAAAAGTATGTGTTTTATGCTTGTTTTTGACTTGAAACATTTTCTCTCTGACATGGAGAACTGATTTAAGTCCAATGAGACAAAACAACAAATACTGAAATAGTAATGGCTGACACGCTTGTACACAATGACACACTGAGGACAAAGGCAGAATGATAAAGACTCGCATAATGTCTCTGTGGATGTGAGATAAATGTGCACTGAATTTCCAAAGATCACAAAGCTCTTATTTGAGACGCCCTACACCACAATGGTCAAAACTCTATGCATGCTAATAGATTTCTTTTTGTGCTCTCCGTTGGAGGTTGTTGTTTTTTTTTGCAACAACACTCACATAAATGTGAAACAGACCTTGACAGATCCATAAACACACATATGATTAAACACTTACTAGTCCAGGACCTCTAAAGACTCACTGTTCTGTTAACATTCACACTGGACTTCTGGGAACTGCAATGTGAATGTTAACAGATCCCCTCCAAATATTGTTCCAAATGTGCCACACGTAAAAAAAACAATCATAAAAAAATAATAAACCATCCATTGAAACATTCAGTATGTTCACGTCTCCTAAAGTGAAACAGAGATTGTAAGTAGTTCTTTCACAGTCTGGGAGAAGAACGGAGCATGCATGACCAGCCTGATACAGACAAACAAAACATACACAAGAGAACACTCCTTGGTGGAGAGAGTACTAACACACTACTCAATAAGGCTTAATGGTGAGAGTAAAAAACATTTTAAAACCCAATCTTAAACCAATAACAGGAAGAAAAGTTAACATAATTTCAAATTTAAATGAACTGGTTGGTTTACTGGGACATCATTCGCTTATTAAAGAAACAAACAACTGAGTGAATTCTGCCAGAGTGCTGACCAAAATAAACTGCTACTAGTTATCAATATTTTAAGGATAAGCATTCACTTTCAGCATGTAACTTTTTAATTAAAAATATATTTATCAGAGGATCTCGTTATCAGTTTTTCTGTTAGCGTAACTATTAATGGTTTAAATGACGATTTTCTCATTCTAAGAAACGATGGAATCTTAAAAATAACGTGTGATCTCACATAATTTCACAAGACCTTTTGTGATGAGTTAACACTCAGAGTATGTGTTGGGGTGACTCTCAGCAAATCTTTACTGAATTTCTGTAAAACTGAAAGAGTTTTCTGTGTTGCTGACGCTGACTGTAGCAAGCATGTGAAACAGGGTTAAATTCTAAAGGTAACAGTTGATGTTGATCTAATAATTTCTGTCTGAAAGTTTCATTCAAAATTGTAAAGAACTTTTCCAATACACACACACGCACACACATGCACACACACACACAAACATGCATGCACGCACACACACCTAGAGTCGCTAATTAACCTAACATGCATGTATTTGGACATTGGGAGGAAATCAGAGCATTTGGAGAGAAAACCCAATATGCACTCAGAAAAATTTCAATCACTGTAAAGCTCTTCTGGCAGAGATTTTTAACCTGAGACCTACCTACTGTGAGGGAACAGTACTAACCAGCTGCACCACTGTGCAACAAAATGTAATGATTATTTATCTAATCTAAGATAAATCTAAGCAGAATTAAAGCAAATGCTTATTATTTATTATGACCAGCACTGCATGAAAACTGGACTGAGACTGGATAGAGGGATGTGCTGCTTGCACATTAGGTTTGGTAGACAAGCTGTACTACTACAGCCCACCCCATCATGATTCAGGAGGTGCTCGCCCACTCATTATCTGAGACAGTAGGTTTAACCACCAGAACATATTAACTATATTAACCATTGTTAGGTAACACTTTACAATAAGAGTCCCTTTATTAACGTTACTTAGTGCATTATTAAGCATTAATAAACAAAGGGTCAGTTTATTAACATTACCATTATTGTTAACTATTAAGTGTCCTTAAGGTTAGGACAAATGGCTGGGGGCCGTGGGGGTGTCTGCTTAGTAATGCATTACATAACATAGTTAAGCAGTTGTTAATACTTTATTAGTTTATTAATGATTAATAATTCACTAAGTAACTTTAATAAAGGGCCCTTTATTGTAAAGTGTTACCTATTTATGTTATAAATATACCAGGAAACATTTGTTTTATGATCTCTAATAAGACATTGCCTCCATTGAGACAGGATCATCAAAACACTTTTTTCCTCTATAATAATAATAATAATAATAATAATAAACTTTTCACTACAAGTATTTAATTAACATGAATGCAATGTAGCACGAAGCTCACCCAATGAAAACAAACCCCTTTACAGACTTCTGATTTCTGTGTAATCAATCACAGATCAACATCTGCAGCTTCTCACTTCAAACTGACTGCAGAAACAGGATCACAGAATCAATCTTTGATCAGATTCTCTCATGTGTTCTCCTCAGTAATCTAAAATATGAAGTATGAATAACTAAAGAACAAGTCCAGATGTTTTCTGTTGATGATTCTGTTGCATTTTAAATTCACCTAGTCCTGTTTTAAGGTCACATTCCAACAAATATTTTTGTTAGTCATGTCATGAGCAAGAATGAGCAATCTAACTGGCAAAACAACATTAGTTATTCTTTGTAATAATACTTCTTTACATTCTGATTACTACAGTTAGTCAGGAATTTACCAAATCTTTTGTCTGCTCTACAAACTTGTCAAACCAGATGTCTGCAAACAGAAATCTGTCAACGAACCTCAGTTTTTGATTTTTAAAGGTGTAGTTCAGTGAAAAAACATTTATTATTTATTATTTCTGATTATAATGGGTCACTCTGAGTTTTGCATGCAGGCTGAACATGAAAATAGTCTCTTCCACCTATCTCCTGCATTATCTTCTGATAGAAAATAGACGGTGAAACTCTAGGATTAGAAAATCACACTGTCACTTAACATTCATGGACTCACCCATCTTGACTCATGACGGGGAAGGCTGTTGTTGGTTTAGCGTCCAGGAAACAGCAGAGAACGTCTCAGCTAGTAGAAGCTAACCGTTACCATAAGCAAACTCCACCACACAGCAGAACTCCTCCAGGCTTGTGTTATTTGTGGAGATAAAACATCAACGTTGCAGAGCAAACAGTCGGTGGTAGAGTTGCATTGCTGTTAGCCAATCAGAGGAGAGATGTCCAAATTTCAGGAAATAAGACTCCAAATCCTGTAGTTTCAAGCTACTTTTCTCCTCCAGTTGACTTGTACTCCCTGAAACAGGTATATCTGAGCTTCACCCCCCCACCCCCCATACACACACCTTTTACACCTTAAAATTATGCTTTTTTGTAAAGTTTTTGCATCATACTATTATCTATTATGTTCATTTTCATACCTGTGATAGTGTTGGGGGGTCCCACGTCTGTTTACTGCACTATACAGTTTTTGAGCTTCGGGTAGCCGCAAGATGTACTGACTGGGTGTCGTTTTACGGCAATATATGGCAAGCCAAAGGGATAAAAAAGCGCCACTCTAAAAGTGCGTTATGTCCGCCAAAATGTGCATCCTGAATGCGCGTTTTGACGCCAAAGGGGGCAAAAACACGTGTTCTAAAGCGAGCATTATGTCCGCCAAAACGCGCATCTTGAACGAGTGTTTTGGCGGACATAATGTGAGTTTAGAACGTGCATTTTTTATCCCTTTTGTTTGCCATAATTGTATAACGTAGACCCGCTGTAGCAGCGGCAGATTCACCAAAGAAAGCTAAAAATCCCTTATCAGAGGAATATAGGAAAAGGCAAGAATGTGATAGAGCAAGAGCAAAGACCAGAGTTATTATTGGGCCGTCTTTTCCTCGCTGGAGAGCTCTTTTAGAAAGAAAGGCATGAACTACGGACTCTGACCTAGCCGTGCTGCTAATGGCTAGGTAAGTAATAAATGATTTCACCAGGGTTATTGTGTTTGGTCGGGCATAAAGTTGTTATACAGTCCTGATAAAACTATTTATTCAATGTGTGGAGGTGGAAAAGTTTGTTTTCGTTGTTTTGCCTGACATTAGGAATGTAAACATGCCTCTTATGCCCGAGAGAGAGATTTATTGTTACGACAGTGACGTTACGCAGCAAGCCTCTAGAGGGCAACAGAGACCATATAACTGCAAAGTTGCGGAATGCTGCTTTAAAAGGCATTCATTCCTACCAAAACCCACTGCAAATGTATTATTTAAATGAGTGAACCACACCTTTAAAGTCTGTTGTTGGTATGTTTGTTTTTTGTGATATTTATCTCCTTCTGCTGAAGGCAAAAGGCAGGCAGAGAAGCAGGGGTTGATCTACAGAGGGGCAAGAGAGGGAAACTGCCCCCCTGCTATAAAGCCTTGCCCCCTGCTGCTGTCTCCCATCTGTGACAGTTATGATTGGGAAGCATCTCTTTTGCCTCACTTTCACTGAGTGGTGTTGTGTGGGTCAGTACAATATTTATTCTGTTCCTGTCCACACAACCGACCCGTACCACACGATTTATAGGCGCTTCTTCAGTCATAGGTTCATAGAACAGTGGAACAGTACGGTTAGGGCGGAGCTACTGGCGTCATTCAACATAGTCCATTGACTGCAGTCAGAAAAATGTCACGACTAACAAGCACAAGACATAAACACCAGGGTGTTGTTGTTTCACCTCACTTTATTGTACACAGATGTTTGAAAGAGATAAAAGAAGAGTTTTAACATTTTTAATAACTAGTTTTATTTACACAAAAGAAAACAAAAGAAACTAACAAAAAAATAATTTTACCAACATCAGAACAAGACATGTTTGGATCATGTTGTGTGTGTTTAATGCATTGGGCACATTTGTTTCATTAGGCCTGATTTGACTCATTCACTATGTGACATTCATTTAGCTAGCAGACACTGGACATATTTACACCTGTCATTAGCTAAAGACGCATAATGAGGCCACACCCACTTAGATATATCCTGGAATAACAATGTCTGTGTCAGATGTCGATGAATCCTAATAGGCTACTGGAGCAAGAGATTAATAAACAATAGCATGAGCAAGTCCCAACAGCAGAGCTGTATGAAAAAACAGGAAACTATAACAACAAAAAGATGAATCGACTTCTTAATTTAAAAAAAAGAGTATTTTGTTTTTATTACAATAATCTACAATGAATGTCATTACAACTTTAGAATCTTGATACTAAATGTTGATCTATATTTCATTTTTTGGGCAAATCTGGTAGCAGTTGGTATCACTTCTGCTCTGCAGAGGCTAAACCTCAGCTGTGGCCTTTCTGCAGGGAGTTAGCATGGCAAAACACACCTGCTAGGTAATTGGTGGCTCTAAATTATCCCTAGGTGTGACTGGTTGCATGTCTCATTTGTCTTTATGTATCCCTGACCGGAGGACAGTCTGCCTTTTGCTGCTGGAAGTAGACACCAGCTCTTCATGATCTTACAAAGCAATACGTACCCTCTGCATAACTAGTAATCATTTTGTAATGTGATTATTTTTAAACGGAGCACTTACTTTTTTTTGTCTGTGACCTAAAGGGGAAGAGGAACAATTTGAAGGGTCTCAAAACTATCTTTGAAAGCTAGCTCAGTCTTTAAATGTTTAATTCTTATAATATTTTGTAAAAGAAGTTTCATAGAAAACCAATCAAGTATTTTCACACATAAAACTACCATAATAATCTCACTCCAGCTTGTGTAATGTTATTGTTGGTCTCCCTAAGAAAATACAACATTCTTTCAGTCAAATTAAAAAAGATATGGAACTTGTTACACTTTCTTTGACCTTAGTCATTGCTGTGCTGGTTAGACTGACTCATAATGACCAACAGCAGACTTTCTTCTCTATATCAACGACCAACAAATCTCATTAGCATGAACTGGTTTGGTACCAGACTACTTTCCCACAGACTAGTGGGAGTGATCATAACAATTACAACAATTAATATGATGCAATAAAATTAAAATGTTGACATATATAGCAAATGTTTTGCCCTTCATTTATGTTACTGTAAAATTGCAATTATAAATAATTGCAGTCATTTTTCATATTTATATGGGATTTGTTTTAAAAAAATATTCTGTGGTCCAAAACTAAATGATTCAGTGCATATGCCAGTTGTAGAGATCCCTAACCTTAAAGAACATTTACATCATCAGATCCAGACCCAAAACACAGAACATGACAGGTCCTACTACTACCTCTGACCCTTAAGCTGGTGTCTTCTCTTTGTTTATTATTGTTTATTAATTTACAGTCTGAGGACCACATTTAGGTCTATAACATTCTGTGAAATGACAACAATATTCATATTAGAGTCATTCACTTTATTGATTGTTTTACATAATCAAATATTTGAAAACATAACTGTCCCCTCCCATAATCTAATGTTCCTTTATAAATTGCAGCAAGTTTACATTCTCCAACATGTGAAACTAAACAAAGTGATATTTCACAACTATAACGTACAAAAATGCATACATGTAGGTAGGAGTGGGTGGTGGAGTCATGCTGCTGACAGCCAAACCTGAGAACCAGGTTTGAACAGCATCCAAACAAATATTATTGAACAACATTATGTTTTCAGCTCCCTGCTTTAAACCAGGATTCAATAATTGATCCGTATATTAGTCTATCGGTCTATCTATGTCTATTGTAGCGTTAGGGCTATAGCCACATATTTATAAAATGATCAATGAGATGTAATAACCCATATAAATATGAATTATCAATCTTATTAACTTAATGTGCAGTGAATATGTTAACTATTCATAATACATTATTAATATAAAAGTGAATATACTGGCAGATTAACCTTAACTCCAACAAAGACTAATTTGGTGTAATTTAAGATATGAAACACATCCTTACAGGAATAAATATTCATGTTATACATGTGACCCCATCATTCATTATTATTATATGAGACAGATTATGAGACATTAGATTTCACATATTGTCTGTTCAACAAGTATGATTATACATATGACTTATACTTATAAAGTCTTACATGAGGCAGGAAAGATCAACTTTATTCAAGAAAGAAAGATAGAAAACTTTTGCGTCATCATCCTGGTGTCGTGATGTCTTGGTGATATGCTGCAGGATAAGTTAGGGACTTTTAGGACAAGATTAAAGATTACTTGTCCCTGCACCACGCTATCAGAGTGTCTTGACCGCATTGACATGACCTGTAAGTTAAAAGTGTAACTTAGTTCATTTAGGATGAAAAACCATGGCCTCCATGAGGCTACACTATCAATGTGTGTGTGTGTGTGAGGGATAGTGGCAAAAAGAAACTGTCGACTGGATAAAGAAAGTTGCACAGATAAAAACTAGATCAGAGGTCCTCAACCACTAGGACCATTATCAGTCTATTGATCTTTTGGTACTGGGATGCACAAAAACAATGAAAACTTACTAAATGTTTTAGAGTTGAACTGAATTTTGTAGTAAATGTGTATTATATGTTATGGTGTGCACTATCTGCATTTTGTTGTGTGTTACTAGCCCTGCCCCAGTGCCCCCTCTGTTCTATAGGAACGTTGTCTTGTGCTGTGATGCAAAATAGGTTGGGCACCACTGAAGTAAATCATTTAGATTTATATCTAATAACTATTATAACAATGATTGTGTATTACTTTTGTGAAGTGACTTGTGAAAGTCTCTCTTCCTGCCCTCGAGAACGCACACTTTTTCTTTCTCTCCTCATAACCCTGCTTGCTGCTAGAGGACTGCATTGGGATTGGGTCCCGTCGGGTCCCGCGGGACCCAACACGAATCTCACGGGAGCGGGCGGCTAAAAGAAACAGTGCAGGATCGGGATGAGCATGTATGGCGAGTGATTTCTGCCACGGATTACCAGCCGAAGGAGACCCTCGTCTAGCATTAACGTTTGAAAAGAAACCCTCAGAGAAGCACGTCGTGTTGACAGTGCAGACGTTCACACGGCGACGTCACCTTCAGCTGTGTCTAAAGACATGCAGGCCTGAGAAACAAAGAGATTCATGGGGTTTCTGTATTAATAGCCTATAAAATGATGTGTTTTCTCCTGCGGGACCAGAGAGGACACAAAATCAATGCATTTCTTTTATTGTACGGGAATAATGACTCCGAGTTTTGCGGGTGCGGGTGGGAGTGTAACACACAGGATGCGGGTGCGGGCGGTAATGGTCAGAAATTCAGCGGAGCAGGAATGAAAATTTAGCTAAACCCGTGGTTCTCTTATTCAGGGTTCTACCAGAATCCAGAAGACTCCTCAGATCCAACAGTATACTGCAGATCCCTCTTCTTTTCAAACCAGTTCTCTTTAGATTCAATTATGTGGCAAACACAGAGCAGAAATTCCTGTTATTCTTCTGAGTGACGTACCCATCCAACACATGTCAAGCTTTGGGGCATCAGCGAGGGACACACACTGGAATAAGTGTGCACGAATGAATCCACACAAACGAACACGGTTCCTCAGGTAAAGGTTATGGACTTGAAGAATGTTCTCATTACTACTTTGTGCAACACAATCAGTATACTGACTGCACTTTGGAAGGTGCAGTGTGTGCCTGCATGTGTGTGTTTGTGCACGCTTGCATATATCGAGATAATGAGCTGGTAGTGCTTTGAAAGTGTGAGTGTGTGCAGAAAGCAGAGGTGGTTTCAACACTCTGACAAAGCTCTCCATCACCTTAACCCTCCTGCTGCAGAGAGCAGAAGATTGAGCACAATTATATTTATTAACATCTCTTGCTGTCAGTCATAGATTCATTATAGCATGTTCCATCTGACCCGATGCCAAAATATATTGACATTAAGGCCAAGAAAGATTTCTTTCTAACAGAAAATATCAATTTTGAACAGGAAGGAAAATAAACACTTGACAAATTTATAAATCTTGCAGCGCACTAGGAGCAAAACGCAATGACTGTTCTTTAAATTTTCATTATGTATTCCCACCAGGAGACATCAGGTTGCAATTTAGTAGACATGCACAGAAAATATTTAGCTTTTCCTTCTGAAGATGCTCGTTCTCAGGAGGCATACCCAGAATCCTAATACACGTTCGTTTTAGACATATGCGCTCTCTGACTGTCATGGATCTCTGTTTAATTTCTGAAATAATCACAGTATTTCACCTCAGAGAGTCTGTGTGCCTATACAGCCTACACATCTGAAAATGCCCTTCAGCCCTTGTGTTGGAAACAAACAGCAGGCCATGAGAGGGTAAATTCTTGTGGATTAAATACATTCAGAACCGTGGGCCATGATTAAACCAAACACTTGTGAAATAAGAAGTCAGAAATAGTGTTTGCACTGGGCAGCAGCCAAGTGTGTATGAGCAGTGAAGATGTGTGTGTGCTGGTATGTTCCTCTGCTTCTGTAATGCTGTTTTTATTTGTTTTATAACAGCTTGTCTTCTATGTGTTTTAAAGGATAAAATAAAGATAAAAATACATATAGGAGTGATGCAAACTAGCCGAGAAGTAGAAAGACCAAGCTTATTTTTTCAGATGCAGCAGTATGTATGGATCTATGGCTGCTGCTCACATGGAGCTAATCAAAAGGAAGACATGACTGAGGCTTGGCTGCAGATACAGACAGACCCTCTGAGGGTCTTGTCAGGAAAAAGGACTGCATGAAGACACAGTGGCTAGGATGCCACTATACCAGTTCATCAGCTGGTGCAGCTTGTTGATATGTGCTGTCCTAACTCTAAAGTTCAATATATTTGTGCAGGAAACGTCACTCCAGCTGGAGAGTTCTGCCAGTCCACGGAGATCAAACGTGTGGGGGAAGCCTGAAGTGGTGACCAGACCATGAAAGTAAGGAGGACTCCAGATGCTGTTTGCTCCTCGTCACTGGAATGCTGGTAAATTAGGGTGTGATGACAAACAGCTTTCAGCCAGGCTCAGAAAAACTACCGCCGTGTCTGAGGGGAAGACATCCAGCAGGAAACCTTTAGTCTTTCTTAGGTTTTCTAAAAAAACACACCAGGCTTTCCTCTGAGAACATTTACCTGAAACACTCATTAGCTTAAATCAGTACTTAATGTGGGTGAAATGTTCACAGCCCAGGGCACCATCTTGAGCTAAAACAAACACCAACAAAATAAATATCTGTCGTGTGCACCACAAATGAGTCCAGTCAGTCTGGGGAGTGGGCCCCTCCCCCTTGTTGTGCAACACCCTGCTTGTTGATGTGAGGAATGAGGAAGGGTGGCAGGGTTTTCCTTTTTCCCTCATCGCACAAATTACAGTTATTATTGGGTTCTGAGAGTTTTTGGAGCTAATTAGGAGTGAGATTCTGTTCCGATTTGGTGTCTCAGGAGTGAGGAAGCAACAGAACTGTCTGTAAGTAAGAGGTGCTGCTCTCTGAATTCCAACTCTCATCCAGGTTGACAAGAATTGTATCATAAAGATCAAGATCCCAGACACAAGCTGCTAGAATGGGATTATGCTAGCAGCTAAATCATCTAGAAAGCTCAGGAGAAGAGCCGCTGCTCCATTGCTTCATAAAGAGTCAAAAAGATTCTGGCATCAGGGCGCTTTGCTTTCTACTGGGAGGAGACCCAGAGGCAGACCCAGAACTCGCTGATTATACATCTTCTCTGGCTTTGGGGCACATTGAGATCCACCAGGAGAAGCTGGAGAGGGTTGACAGGGAAAGGAGTGTCTGGGTTTCTCTTCCTCCCCTGGATGGATGGAAGAAAACTCAACATCATGGACTGACCAATAAAGCATCTACCTGGCCATAGAAAACAATAATACAGAGTATACTTTAGTGTAGAGTACGTACAACCTGAGGAAACATGTCTTATTTTCTACACTTGTTCATTAGTTACTAATTTGCCAGCTTCTGTAAAGTGTCACCTTAAATAGTCTTTCCACTCTCCCACACAGACCTGGCAGGGGCTTATCAGCTAAAATCACTTCTGTGGGTGTTTGACAGATAAGTGGGGCCTGTAGTCACAATGCACAAGGTTTGGTGCTTAATGTTCCATCAGAATATGGTCTGAAGTCATTTCTGTAGTATTCTGGTAGTACTCTTTGGTTAACTCGAGGTTTATTAATATGTCAGACATCTACTATGAGCTGAAGGTGATGGACCAGACAAACACCTGAATCAATTATAAGCCTTTTAGACAATAATTCAAGATTTTGGTGAATTGAATGCATGATGTGCTGTCGTTTACTAATGTGGATTCATCAGAGTTGTGTCTGGAGACTCCTCCTCGTTGGCTTTTACGTTCTCTTCTGAGCAAATAGCAGTAAAAAGCTGTGCTCTCTCTGGAAGGTAAACAAAACAGATCTTTCTTTATCTTCATCAGTCTGTTTTTTTACCTTATGCACCCACATTTTTCTATTTCTAATACCCCATTTATTTTGCTTTCCTTCTATCGCTTCATCTTCTATTATCATTATCTGTTCATCCATTCTTCAATTCACTTTGCTTCCTCGTCCATATCCCTGTCTCTCAGCGTATTAAAATGTCCCGCCTGAATCCAGGCTTTGTTCCTACACTGCTTCCGTTAAAACTGCTAGAGAGCACCTCGTTTGTTTAGTGAAGATCAATCTTTCTGTCCTTTTCCCTGCTGTTCTCCTCAGCAAAGAGATTAACAGATTATCCCTCCTTCCCACTGAAGAACGTCTGTTTGTCATGTTAAGTCAAGACAAGGAGTGACAGGAAACAGATTAAGGGTGTTGAAAGTTTAGGAGTCATTAGATAATTGGTGGAGTCAGTTTGTCGGGTGATGAAGGATAACTTCCTGCTGAGTGACTTTTTTTATCCAGTCTTTGATGTTTTTGTGATGCTTTTTTGATCTCCAGTTACACAATGCAGGGAAAAAAAAATCCAATTAGCAGTTATGTATGGGGTATTATTAATGTTTGTTAATAATTTTCTTTTTATATTTTACATTTGATCTACATTTTATTACTTTTACTATGTCTTTCTTATTTAGCATTTAATGTTACATGAATACATTACAGATTGAATCTTATGAATATAGATGTTTTTTTCATGGCATCTAGCATTTATGTAGGAACATTTTTTATTTATCCATCCATCCATCCATCCATCCAAAAATTGAATATTGATCTACATACTAAAATTATATAATGTTTATACAAAAAAAGAAACACACTTTATATGTTTGAAATCTACATGGTTAAGTTTAAAAATTACAAAATAAAAGTTTTTTCATAACAAATATGAATTCTGCCAACAACTCAGCCAGCATTATAAATCATTTCCATTTTGCACTTTTAAACTTTTTAAAAATTTTTACACTTAAGACAAATCCTGACTTCTTATTTTGTCTCTTCATACCAATCTGCTCTTTATTTTCCTATCTTTTCTACTGTAGCACGTCCTGCTCAATCTGCATTTAGATAAAGTGGAGCTGCTTTAACAATGCAGCTTTTTTTAATATGGAGATGTAGCCTTACGCTGTCTTGATTATTCATGAAAGTTACTCAGCTCTCTGATGCAGCAATTCAAACTAATGTTTACTTGTGTTTCTATGTTGAATCCACATGACCATTCAATCATGAAAACCCCACGGGGCAAACGATGCAATCAAATCTTTAATCAGAGACTTTTGTTCTATTATGACATATAAAAAAAGGCTCCAATCAGTGGGGGTTACACTGAACACAGAGGCCACGTTTATATTTTTCATTATGCATGGATGCACATTTGTCTACATGTTAACTTGGTGTTTCTGACTCATACTGACACAAAGCTGAATATTTATTCAACAGGTATTTCCATTTAAAGGCCATCGTATTTATTCAGTCTTTTCAAGTTTGCGGTGCACTGTCTCTGTGTCAGGGCTATTCAAAGCTGGTCCTTCAGGGCCACTACCTGCATGTTTTTGTTGTGTTTCCCTGCACCAACACACCTGGTTTGAATCAATGTGATTAACAGGCTTCTGAAGAACATGAGGACCTGCTGGAGAGGTGATTCAATCATTGAATCAGGTGTGTTGGAGCAGTAAAACAAATCATGTAGGGCAGGGCCCTCCAGGATTTAATAGCCCTGCCCTGTTAGGTTACAACTGTGGTCCATACTCAGGTCTTGGAGATCAAATCCAATAGTCTTCATTATAAAAACAACTTTACACCTTTATTAATTACCTTATATGCTAGGTAAGATCCATCCATTTTAAATATAGTTATACATATTTTACAGACAGCAACACGCTGCATAAATAAAAAAATATGAATGATGCATTATTGTTCTGAAAATGCAGCAATAATGATATTTCCTACAGTCTTATTATACATTATAATACTCTCTCTAATGTGGTAATTGGACTGTTTCTATGGAAACCCCATGTGCAAAAAGCATGATCTGCTCTAATGGTTTTAGTCTTTCTCCACATACATTATTTTCTGGCCCAACACCAACTTTGCAACTATCCAATCAGGTCTCCACAACTTCAGGGCATGTACAGGAAAGTGCTCGGTGTCAGCTCTGCTGGTATTATTCTGCATCAACTCAAAGGCTCAGACACATTTGACTGATTTGTTCACAGTCATTTGTAAAACCTAATACAGGCTGGGTTGTTAATGTTTATATTTAAATTCATTTTGAATTCGGTTATGTACTGTTAATTGCAATTAACAAGTTTACAACTAGACAGTTTGGTGTAAAAGTTTATGCACATGGAAGAGAATCAGGCTAGCTTATACATTCATAGAACCAGACAACGCCCTTCCCCAGGGCCAGTATCCTGCATGTTTTAGTTGTTTAACACACCTGATTTTAATCAACAGGTGATTAACACAGGCTTCTGCAGCTTAATGAGATGCAGAACAGGTGAATCAAGTGTGTTGAAGCAGGGAAACAACTAAAGCATGCTGGATACCGGCCCTGGGGAAGGGAGTTGTCTACCCCCTGCTTTAGATGATCCTCTTAAATACCATCATGGAATGTTTGTTACATGATGTATTTAAGAATGAGCTGATACTCATAAAAAAGTTAAACTGGTATTTCTTTGAAATTTGACGATTCTACTGTTGAGGTGGTGATTGAACCCAAAGGAAAATGCAGAAAGTAGATATTTAAAGGGCAATCACACAAACAATTTCTTGCTTGTTATTTTAAAAATATGATCAATCACTGAGATTCACATGCAGGCTAAATGTGAAAGTAGTCTTCTACCCCTATTTCCTGCATTAGTCGCCAATAGAAAATTGATGGAGAGACGTTCACAGAAAAGCCTGACAGATCTATGTCACACTGAAAATTAACATTCATGGACTCACCCATCTTGGCTCACAATGGAGAAGACTGTTGTTGGTTTAGCGTCCAGAAAACAGCAGAGAACGTCTCGGCTTGTAGAAGCTAACCGTTAGCATTAGCAGCTCCACCACACAGCAGAACTCCTTCAAGCTTGAGTTATTTGTGGAGATAAAACATCAACGTTGCAGAGCAAATAGAGTCAGTGGTCGAGTTGCTTTTATCCAATCAGAGGCGAGATGTCCAAATATCAGGAAATAAGACTCCAAATCCTGTCGCAGTTCAGGTAAACTCAGCTGTAGCTCACTTCTAGTTCCTGAAACAGGAGCACCAGAGCTTTTTACCCCACAGAGATCATAAAGCATTCATTTATACTAGAGACCACTGCAGATGGGTTGAAAAAAATGAGTGAACAACAAAACAGCAAACATCTGAGAGAAATATACATATAAATGCATACATTTATTAAAAATCACAACAAAGTACATAAGTTGAAAAAGGTGGGTGATAAGGAGAGAACAGAAGGTAAGGAAATCTGATGATTCCATAGTGTAGATTCTGCAACAGTGAAAGCCTGATTAGATCTAAGCTTCAGGCTCACCTTAATGACCAGTAGCTGCTGGTCAGCAGACCTGCAGAGTCATGAAAGACTATATGTGTCATGTCCTGTGTCCATGTCTCCCCAGTCCTTTCCAGGTGTTCTCCCTTTTCCCAGGTCTCCTTGTGTTTCAGGTCCCTTTAGATTTTTCATTCATTTAGTTTAAACATTCATCATCTACTGCAGTCACCTTGCCCCAGCCCTTTATTGTTTTTCCTCCAGCATTCATCTAATTGTCCCATTAAATAATTATTTCATCTTCCCTTCCCAGTGTATTCAGTCTAGTTGGTATTTAGTTTAGTTCTCCTCCTCATGTGTCCTTAACCTTTGACCCCTGTGTTCCTTAGCTGTTTTCCCTTTCCTATAGTCATCTTTTCTCCCACTCTTAGTTTATTCCTCCATTTAGCTTTTGTTGTGTTCATTCCCTTTGCTCCTCTGTTTTCATTGTAAGATCCTGTTAAGTTAATCAGTTTCAGTGTCTACCCTACTTTCTCCTAGTCTTTCAGTTTTAGTAATCTTCAGGTTTTCTTTCTCTGTGGCTTGTTTTTCTGAATTGCATTATAATCGGTTTTTTTATTCTCCTAACTTTTTAGTTTCCTGTTCTTGGTTATTGTTTGTATTCATTGTGTCTTTGGCTTTAGTAGAATCATTTTCCTCCTGTTGTCTTTGTATTTTTTCCTCCCTTCCCCAGAGCTAATTAATTACACCTGTCCATCATTATCATCAGTACTCATCACACCTGTTGCTTGTCTCCACTCACCACCTCAGTGTATTTAAACCCAGTCATCTTCACAGCTCCTTGTCAGGTCCCTGTGTGTGTTGTCCTCGTCCCTGTGTTGTCCTCGTCCCTGTGTTGTCCTCGTCCCTGTGTGTGTTGTCCTCGTCCCTGTGTTTGCGTGCCTCCCTGTTGCTCCTGCATTTTTAGTTCCTGCTCCTGATGTTTTTGTTCCTGCTCCAGATCACTGCCTAAATAAACATTTTATTATTTTAACCATACCTGGTTGCCTGCTGGATTTTCATGCATCTTGGGTCCTGCTACAACCACCACTTCATGACAATAAGGTCCAACACAGAGCATTATAATAATCCAAAATTGCTGAATAAAGAATGAATGAGTCTTTCAAAATCCTTCTTTAATAGTTGAGTATAATAAAGTGCTTGAAACTACAACAGAAATTGTAGCTCAGTATCTTTCATGAGATGTCTGCAACTCTGAGCTGGTTACTTCACCAGGAGATGGAGTGTAGAGAAAGAGAGGACCAAGCACTGAACTACCTACAGGAGGAAAGAGTAGTAAAGGAAGACAAGGATAAAGATGAAACACGAGAAGGAGCTCCCCAAAACACTAGATTCAATTAAATTAAACACGTAAATACAACACAATCAAGGTATGTTGTCATATTTTTTGTGAAACTTCATAGTGAAAAACAAACAACTGACATAAATCCATTTATTGGTTGTAGCTTGTCAATACATTGTGATTGGAAATCCATTGTCAGTACTAAGCCAACAAATAGGAGCTGCACGACTGAAACCAACATGGCAATTACAGATTAGGCACGCAAATAGCTAACCCCAAATGTCACCAGTGAGTCTCTTACACATTAAGTTATTCTGTTAACCTTTGAGATGCTCCACATGCTCTCATTTTAGGAGAAACTGTTGACATGAGGAGCATAAAGTGCAGTGACAGAGCAGCTCGGTCCAGGGAGAACGGAGTCAAAAATAAAATGCATTTTATGTGTCCATTATTTTATCTTACTATTATTTTCCTTGTGACAACATGAGGTCCAGCATTTTGCCTTTCCACGACTGAAGGTTTTTATTTGTGGCTGCTCACATTTGTGTCATGTGTAGATGGGTCGGTACTCGCCCTGGTAACCTAGAAAAGAAGCTGTTGTGGTGGATGTAGTGGGTGGGGGTCCAGTTTTAGCTCTTTTCGAGGGACACTCAAACTCAACATAGTAAAGCCCAAGTCTCATCATTTTTGCTGTGAGACGATGGTGGTGTTGCAACCCGAGAGGATGGGGATGTTGTAACACCCACACTTTAACTGAAATAGAAATTTGTGCCAAATTCTTGCTTCCTAAACCCCACACTCCCAATTTAACTGCAGGAGAAAATAGAAACAACTTAAAACTCACATTTTTTTTTTTCATAATGTTGCTTCATAAGTCAAAAGCTAAAGGTTTTGGGTTTACACCACTCCAGATATTTTTAGTTTTTCCTGTTAATAAAAAACCTGAAATACGTGTTACCAGATGCTGAGATCATCTTCAGATGCTGAGAGCTCCAACAACATACAAAAAATACAAAGGAAGAAGATTTTTAGCTTCACGGAATGTTTTCACAGAGCTCATATTCCTAGTTAATAAGTTCCTCTCAGATTTTACACAGAATCAGAAGTTTTATGAAGACACACAGACATGTAACGGCTACAAGATTAGAAGAAAATGATGAACATAGACAAAATGATAAAATAACTCCACTGTTTTTTGTTTTTAGTGCAAAGAGGAATAGAGGACATGCATTTAATTGGCTGATATGTCAAGAGCTCTGATTCTTGCTTTGACGTGTGCCAAAATAAGAATTTTTGAAAATCTTAATTTTGGAAAATGTTTTTAAAAATCGCATTTTACACAGAACATATTAATTCCCAGCCAGCACACATAGGTGGGCCCCATATGAGATCTATATGGGCAAGTCATATGGGTCCCAACAGGGTTTGTCCACGGTTTCCACGGTGGCCCCATGGGGGTTTGCCCAGAAAGATGTTTGCCCCAAATAGATTCGAACAGGCCCTACATGGGTTTTCGGAGGGTTTGACACAAACACTGGCAAACTCCTGTGGGGCCACCATGGAAACCCCAGACAAACCCTGTTGGGACCCATACGGCTTGCCCATATGGGTCCCACCTATGTGTGCTGGCTGGGTAATGCACCACAAAGGTTTTTTAAAATATTTGGAGCTTCAATGTACATGGTAAAAACAGACAAGTGTGAGCTGAGCTTCACTTGTTTTGGCATCATTAAACAATATTTTTGAGCGTGAACAGCTGCTACAAACTGAGAAACTCTCAGGACAAACCTCAGCTACTGAATGCAGAAAAAAAGACTCATTATTTTTAATCAATAGCAGGATGTGACTTCTGTGAAGCCTGGCAATCGTCAGGTGCAGAAATAAAATCAGAGATTGGGGAAATCTGATCCCTCAGTTAGTAAATCTGTGTGCACAAATAACTGTGAGGTGTTTCCTGTCTCTCTCTCTTTGAATATACAGTTGGTTTATGTTTTGTTTGTCTATGCTGGCCCTTTCATGGGGGTCAACACAGGGGGCACCTCGCCTCTTGGCCCCTGACTTTTGGTCAGGATGAAGTGTTGACAGAAAATGACTGGATAGATATAACCCGTGATTGTTTGGTTTGTTTCAGGTCTTCTGGCGGAGTTTCAGTGAGAGCCCTCTTTGTTGTTTTAATGTGTTGTAGCTTCTATACGACCACCCCTTCTGCTCCAGTAAGAGGAGCCAGCTCCAGTAGGCTAATGTTCCACTGTCACCAAAAGTTGTTAACAGATGAAATTAAATTGTACCTCTGTAATGTTGAAACTCAAAATCATTACTCACTTATGGCTCTAATGCTTCAGCACACTGTGGTCCTAATACATGGCTATATAACTCCTGTCAGTGTCTAAGAGTGTTATAGTTAGGCATTGTTGGAAATTATTTTTCCATTTTTGCCAACACATCCCTGCTCTCAGACAAAATATTAACCTACAAGAAGCAACTATTTTCAGTAAGATTGATACACATTCTTAAAGCCACTGTCTCATGTACTATATTAATATAAAGGAGAGAAACACAAGAATAAAATACAATTTTAGGCCTAATCACCCCAGAACCACCTCAGACCCAAACCTGCCCCAAAACTCCAGTAACCAGCTTCCATCACCCTCATCATTTTCCTCAGAGCGAACTGGCTTCAGGACTCCACTACCCAGCATGCATCATACCTGACTTTCTGCCCACATCATCAGCCCGGGACCATATCAGGAAGTGCTCAACTTCTGCATGGGGCTCAGTCATTGTTCCAACCAACGTTCCGATCATTCCAGACGAACCTGTTCCAGTGCTTTCCAGATCAGCCAGTCAGATTTCTAGTCCAGCTTGTCAGCTGTCCAGACCTGTTGACTTCCCATAAGTCTCTTTTCATTTTTCTGGAACCACCACATGCTCTCGTTTCATTTTGAGCGGCGTACCACGGTTCCTATATTAACTGCATGTCTGTCCAAACCCAGCGTCAGTGATTCCAGGTTTGGATCACGCCACAGCCAAACTCCTGCTTCTGCCTGCTCAGTTCAGATCCAGACCCTGACACTGTTAGTCTTTTTATCAAGAAACTCTAGTTTTAAGATTTCTAAACTCTGTTTTAGTGTCCAGCTGGTGAACTCTGGGCAGATTGTTGATAAATTTCAATGTTATGACGAATTTAAATCTGCACAATTAAATTATATTTACAAGTACAGGGAAATGATTAAAATAAAAGAAAAAATTTACATATTGACCCATTAAAAAGATTGTATCAGTTTACCACCCAGGGCTGCTGCTAGGCTTTTGGAGGCCCTAAGCTTGATTGGCCAGGGAGGCCCCCCCCAAACAGAAATGCACCCAAAACATATTTAAACTCTTGCTATTTATTTTCAAATTGGAGATAAATTAACAAATGGAATACAAAGGATATATTACATCATTTATAGCTTTGTGTTGAAGTGGAAGTAGATGGCTGCTGGAGTTTTTCAGGATGCTGCGTTTGTTGATCAGTGTTTGAAAATGGTTCCTCATCTTCAGAATCTTCCTCCTGGCTCCATGGAACTTATTGTAAATATTTAAACATTGATCCGGTGAATGTTTTTGAAATGTAAAAAAAAAGTGATTAGCAAAAGTTAAATAAAAGTAAAAACACATTAGGATTTTCTAATGATTTTTTTTAAATTGGGATAAAAAGTGACTAAAAATGTGAATCATCATCAGTCTGCAGTTTATCTGTAAAGCCCTTCATTTCATGGCACTAAAAGGATATTCAACTATGTTATATTAATATAATGGAACATGGACAAAACCTATACTCCATTTATACACATGAAACAAAGCAATGGTGGCATTTTGTACATGACCAAAAGGGAAGATAACAGAATTAGGGTGACCATAGTTCGCATAATAAAAAAAGAGGACACTTGGCTCTGTCTCCAGATACATAAATGATTCTCAGTTTTCTCAAAGATGCCTTTAATACATGTAAAGCCTCCTCTGTATCATTAGATGAGACACTATTATTCAGCTATAGAACATAATAATATATTTTTATAGACTTCTCCAGAGGTAATCCAACATGCTATTTGGGCCTAAAATAATCTTTTCAACAAGTCAATAGTACAAAACTTCCGGCTGTACCATTACCATGCGGGCGGGCGGGGGGTGGGGGGTGGTGGGCGTAATGTTTGGAAATTATGAGAATAGCTATTTCGCCCAAATTTTGACCGATAGGCTACATAATTAAGAAAACACTCAACGGCTCAAACGGTGGGCAGCTAATTTATGTGTTTTCTGACTGAGCAATATGCTACTGTAAAAACTCAACTCTGTAATATTTTGTTTGGGCCCCTTCCCAGGTACCGAGGCCCTACGCACTCTGCGTACCTTTGCGTATGGACAGCGGCGGCCCTTACCACCACACTTTTTTGTTTTGGCTCAGTTTACTGATTAATACTTTTATAGATTAACCTGTTTGGTTTACACCTGTGCAGATACAATTGGTTCTTAACCCAGAGGAAAAGAAAATTAGACAAGAGATCTCAAAAAGGTTTCCAGTAAAACTTTCCTCTGGGAAGATGTATGGCGGGTTAGATTTGATGTCAACACTTGATCACTGACATGGGTATTAACTAGATCCAGAGGTCTCCAACAGGAGGCTCTGGAGCACCTCTGAAGTGGCTCTTTATGTTTCTTTTACCAAACATGACCCTGAGTGTCAGAGTTTTATATGAAAGTTGACAACAGAAAAAAAAAAAAACACTTTTAGCACTTTCTCTGTCTAATTTGTTGCAGTAGTTTCCACATGGACA
The DNA here is from genome assembly GCA_006937985.1 of Aphyosemion australe. NCBI lineage: Eukaryota > Metazoa > Chordata > Actinopteri > Cyprinodontiformes > Nothobranchiidae > Aphyosemion > Aphyosemion australe. The sequence goes on along the minus strand of SSNS01000292.1, from coordinate 208,447 downwards.
CTACAGGTTCTTCTGTAAAGAAAAAAAAAAACAGCAAAACACTCCTCTTCTCTCATCTTAGAGATTTTATTGTTGGCTTTTGAAATCTTAATTAAATCACAACATTAAAAGGTTTATCTTGTTTTTTTAAAGAATAAATCAGACTCAGATTAACTCAGATTAACTTTATTGATCCCTCAGGAAAGCTTTCTCAGGAAATTAATACTATTTTTATGTTTATCTTGACAATTTTTCATATTTGTTTTAAAACTGTGCACCTAAATGAGCTCCACATATTTCTGAAAATGAAGATCTCATTTAATCATAATGAACTATAAAATGTATTCCTAGCACCTAAAAGGAGCGCAGACTGGTCCTGAAAACTCAAAATCAATCAATCAATCAATCAATCAATCAATCAATCAATCAATCAGCGTTTTTTGATGTAAGAAGTGAGTCTACTCTTTCTTTTGGTAGTTTTGGCGTTTACATGATCATAGAGCACAATGTTCTGTGACTCTTCAAAAAACAGTAAAAACGCTCAAAAATGCTGGCAGTCAGGGGCTTTCTGATCAGAAAAAGGCTGGCAGTTAATGAGTTAATATCACTTAAACAAGCGTTAATTGAAGTAATGGAGTCTGAGTTTCCTAGGTTCAATTGGGAGATATAATTGTGTAGCATTAGTATGAAAAGAGACGTTATGTTTTCTAAGAATAGAGCCGAGTGGAAGCAGGTAGATAATAATAATAAGAAGAATACCTTTATTTGTCCCTCAGTGGGGAAATTGCAGTATTGCAACAGCACAAGTACAGTAAAGTAAGGTGAAGTAAAGTAAAATATGAGTAGTACACAAACAATATCACACAAAAGTATTTAAGTAAATAACTTGAATTAAAAAATATTGAATTGTGAGTTTGATAATTGCTGCACATAATAACAGTAGTAGTAGTAAAATGGTGAACAAGATAGGACCCAAGACTGAGCCTTGGGGAACTCCACAATAAAAAAGGAGCAACTGAGGAAAGTTTTTCTTGAAACATAACAGAAATAGATCTGTCTCTTAAATAAGAGGCGAACCAATCTAAAGCAGTGCCTCAAATTCCCACCAGATGGTTCAGACGATATAAAAGACATGGCAGCTCTTGTAGAGTTTGGACATCACCTTTTTAATAACAAAAGTAGGTGAAGTGACGATGGGCGTGTTAATGATCTTGATCATCCTTTAAAGGACAAATCTTATTGTTTACTTTCGCTTTACTAAAGTTGGAAGCCTTGCTCAGAGTCACTGTGTTGCATTTGTCTTTGCCGGGCTTCCAGAAACAGTAACAGTTACAGCAATAAAAAGGGAGAATTGCTTCCTATCCCTTTAGAAAATGTCCACATCAACTAAGTCAATGTGTTTTGTGTGTGTGGATGTGACAGACCTTCTCTTTTAGAGTTATTACCAGAAGCTGCCTCAGTGGGTGAACAAATGGAGAACAGCCTAATAGGGAGAGGCATGCTGGTGCCTTCATAACTCTTATCCCAAAGAATGGGGAGGAAATCATCAGCTCTCATTAGCAATAAAAAAGTAGAAGGCATTTAAAGCAGCTCTGTTTAACACTCGTGTGTCGTGTAATTGGGCTGAATGTCCTGATTAGACCACGTACAGTCGCTGCTCGGGTCTCTGTGTGCCTGATCTGAAGTGACATTAAGTGTTCGTGAGTCATGTTTCTGAAAATTTCAGCCCATGTAACAATTTATGTAAGAATCTAGAAATAAAGTAAAGGTGTCCTAACTGGGTTACAGAGTGTAGACTGGGGTTAAAGTGTGTGTGTGTGTGTGTGTGTGTGTGTGTGTGTGTGTGTGTGTGTGTGTGTGTGTGTGTGTGTGTGTGTGTGAGAAAGACAGAGAGCATCAGATCTCGGAGCACAGACTCAAGGCATGGTGTGCCGTGACAAGCCTCATTAAGGGGGAATCTCTCCACTGTTCTGGCTGTCGACATCACCGCCAGACTTCTCTAATTACACTCTCTAAGTGCCATTTCGTGCAAGCAATCAGCCCACTGCTCTTTGCATATGCAAATATGACAGACCTGATCATTAGCTTTTATATCTCACACACTCTAATTGTTATTGTAAAAACCACCGCATGAAGCCAAGGGCAAACGCACCCAGTCCTCTCGCTGTCTTCCCCTCTCCTCCCGCTCAATCTATCACCGACTGTCGGCTTTAATTCTCGCTACATGTTTTATGAGGTTTTGTTGCTCTACACAGCGTCATGTGGTTGAATGTCACGGTAGTATAATCAGGCAGCAAATGCCTCCGCCTGACATTGTTTCAGCGGCTGGGAGGAGGGGGAAATAATAGGACCACTTCCTAGAGAGGGCTAATTGGCCAAATGGAGTCACTTATGCAGAACAACAGTCCCATCACAGCAATGATGATGATGATGATGACGATCCTGATGGTCCCAGAGAAAGTATTTGGGAGCTTACTGGACAGGAGAGATCTCTCATGAATGAACGGATACTGCTCTGTGATCTAAGAAGTATGTAAAGAAGGAAACAACAGAAAGGTAAAACATGTAAAGACCTTCAGCACCACTGACCTTGGGACTAGGTACATTTACACTTCTCAAGTGGTGAATTCTTCAGAACTTTCTTGAAATCTAATTAAAGAAGCTCACATAAATCAGAGCAACTGGATTTAATGAGAAGCAACACATTTAAGGTTACTTTAGATTCACACAAATTTCCCATTTATAAATATATATATTTTTTATGCATTTTACATAGAATCATAAGATTTAAAGAGAAATCAATGATTATTTTTTGGAACACAGCCTGCATTTGCTGTGCCAAAACCAACACTGAATTATTTTTATTCTCCTTTCAAGCAGCCAAGAATCTTATGATGTGATCTTGATCTATACAGCAGGGGTCAAAGGTTTTGAGAATGACACAACAAGCCTCTGACTGTTATGAAGCCTGATTTGTGGAATTCTAATTATTTACAAAGTCCACTTTTGCCTTTAAAATAAGCCTGATCCCACAAACCCCATGTCCTTAGCATCTGAGCAGAAGGGGTCAAGGTGTCCAAGAAAGTCTAGCAGCACCAGGACTGTCTCCCAAAGTTTATCCAGCTTTGGGATTAGGACTCAGGAATGCCAGGATAGATTTGATGTTTTCAACAAGTAAGGTAAGGAGACTTCTGGAGAGCAGCCTGGTGTCAAGAGGCAAAGAAGCCAGACTGATGTTCTGCTGAAGGTCTAGATACTGGACTGCTGAGGACTGGAGGAAAGTCTTTTTCTCTAATGATGATTTCTCTTATCTTCTCTTTTGATTGTTTTGGACAAGTGAAAGAGACACGTGGTTTTAGGCCTGAAATTCTTTCTACATCAGACAAACAATGTTTGAAAATTATGTTTTAGAAACAAGGAAAAGTCCTGCAAAAAATCTGAAGCAAAACTTTCAGAGTGTTAAGATTTTTTTTAAAGAATCACCTTGTCTGTGGTAAAATGCTGTTTTTTCTTTGTCTAGAAGGGAACAAATGGTGTCTTAGTGACAGGCTGCTGGTAACAGAGAGCCTGAAAATCACATTTTAAAGTGATCCTTTGCTAAATTGTTGTGAGTTGATACAACACTTGTCCTTCTCTTGAGTTTAGGAGTTGTTTACGTGATTCATATGATTCCCAGTTCAGAGTTAAGTGGCTAAACAAAGAAAAAAAATGTTAAAAGAAAAAAACATTCTACTTATGTATTTAAATAATGAAGTAAACAATCAAATAGCAAAAATCTAAAGAGCACATAGGTTGCGTTCAAATGCATCAGGTATGTCAACACTACAAATCGCCTAATTATTTCCTTAACATGAAGATAAGGAACATTCAGTTTGTTACTATATTATAGGTGTCAGCCAATAATCTGTTGTTTTTTAAATATCTTTTTACTGACATTTTGAATGTCACAACAGCACATGTAGCATTTCTTTGGAATTTGATTCATACTTCATTCGTAAGACTCAGTTACTCATAACTTTGCCAACTTAGGTTACCATACCAGCCTCTCCCTTTTTAAATAGGACCATGCAAAAAATGTGAAAGTATTACCAGCTAATGATATTTTGTGTTTTGATACTAAATCAAATTTTTAATAGTATAAATAGTTTATAATTTTTTTATTGAGAATTTACATCCAAACATTAACTGTATTTCTTTTGTGTGGTGCAGTTCAAACTCCGACTGGTAGGTGGCAGCACTTTTTATAGACTTCATTCTGACAAAACAATGAGAATCAGCGATAACACTATATGTGTCTTGGAAGCGTCTGGCCCAAGTGTTCCAGTTAAATTCAGTCTTTAAAGTTGGCAATATCATCAGGCTTTTAGTATCAATATATTGTATTGTTTCCTCTGTATTTTGATAGACTTTATATTGTATAACCAGATTCTTGCAAATACACGCCCCTAATTCTATAACTGAGATTTTATACCACACATCAGCCAGATGATTAAACAACCAGATGCTCTAAGAACTTAAAAAAATTTCAAATTCACAAGTAAGTTTTTTTGCAATTTGCTGCTGGCCTGGCTGTCTGGCAACGACCCATTGATGACTCAAAGTTGTGGGGCGGAATCTATGATTGTCTATCAAACAGTCTCTGCATGCTATTGGACAATGAACAACATGACATACTCACCGCTACGGATGTCAGTCAATGGGGCAGTCCACCACACACTGTTGAAAAAGACGCAAATACATTATTTTTCTAAATAAAGGACATAAGCACCTCTATCTGCTCTTGACTCAAAGAAAATCCCAAGTCTATATAATCTACAGTTGATGCCAAAGCTGTTTCAGACGAGCCGTTGCCATCTTAGTTTCGCTCAGCCGCAGTGACATCCTACCAACCAAACCGATAGAGCGCTGTGATTGGCCAGCTACAATCCTGGTTGGGCTTGCTGAGGCTCCTATGGAGCTTGGCTAGACCAACTTAACATACAGAGCAAAAAAGAAGTTAAAGTCCCATTAGTCATCATCACACACTGGTGAAATTACACCTCCGCATTTGACCCATCCCTGCGGGTAGCAGTGAGCTGCAGCAGTGGCTGCGCTTGGGAACTATTTGGTGGTTTAAACCCCCAATCCAACCCCTTTAAGCTGAATGTCAAGTGGGGAGGCATTGGGTCCCATTTTTTTAAAGTATTTGGTATGACCCAACTGTGGATTTGAACCCACAACCTCCCAGTCTCAGGGCAAATGCTCATACCACTAAACCACTGATGTTATTATTTTGCATCTGCTACTGTCTATCTAGATTTCTAGGCTAGTTTGCTGCTCCTAAATCGGTAGAAAAAGCTAACTCTTTATATAAAATCTATACTCAAAGCCTCAGAAACATTTTAGCATCACAAGGAAAGCATGACAAATTATTTTTATTCATTTTGGCTTTATGTGTGTTTTGCAGCGTTTTGTGGAATATTTTTATAATTTGATTTGGTTTCAATATCTTTCAATCATCACTTAAACAATATTCAACCTCTGTAAGTTGCAACAAGAAAATAACACTGATTAAATAACATTTTATCAGTGTTTTTCAATCAGTTGATGTTAACGTCTGGCCTTTTTTCAGTCAGACTATGTTTATCAGGATCAGTGAAAAATGAAAAACTGTTGAAAAAATCTTTAAATATTGAATATCAGAAAAAATACAATATTGTGCTTCCCAAGCTAGAGGTTTTGGTTGTAATTATTTCTCAATTAACACTATTATTTCTGATATGTGATGCATTATAGGCTGCAAACTACATCATTCAGCCAATAAAACAGATACACCTGAGCAGAGTCTAATTAACATGTTCTAAACAAAAACAAGGTTCCAAAATTTTATCTTTTGAAATTGCAGGCCAGACTTGATCCTCACCCAAAAATACCAACTGACTACATGCATCGCTGCATTCCTAATGAATTGTCTAACCACAATGCATTGCATTTTTACTTTTCATAAATCATTTCTAATTGCAATTGGATTGGAATAAGCAGAGTTGCATCGATAATTAGCTTAGTCTCTTGCATGGTATAAACATATTTTGTGTGTATGAAGAAAAACTGTCCACGTAACAAGATGTAATAAAGAATTTTTTGAAAAAGTAACAATAAAAAGCATTTCAATGTGTTACTTTGGCTTCACTATCATTCTGCAGCATGCAAACATGACTAAATCCTAATGGATGCAACATGATCACTTAGGGGTTATAATTAACTAAAACTACCCATAGATGCTGAATAAATTCATTGCATGCTTTGTTTATTACTTAACAAAGCCTAACATTGGACCAGAGAGCAGCAATATTAGATAGCTTGGCTATTTGAGTCTGAGAGAAGTGTGGAGGGCAACTTGATCCAGCTTTAATGGAGTTCAATTTTGTGGCCCAACTATGCCTTTGTTCAATATGGGCTCACTGGCCCAGTAGCCTTGATATATGGTTTCCATTTTACTAGAGAATCTATACAATTTGCTCTTCTGCCTCAAATTGTGTCAAGAAAAGAGGAAAAAGATATTGGGAAATTTACAAAGGAGACACTCGATACAACACTGGTATTCCAGTAGCCACTGCAGCAGCACAGGCTCAGCATCGGTGATGGTGCGGTGCATTTAGATGCGGAACAGAGAGGGGAAATGAATCTATTCACTTTCATGCATTATTAAGAGGAAGTAAAAACAGAACCGTATCAACTCTCTAGTTCCACTCTGCAATATGACAGGACAGAAAATTGGAATTATGGGGCTCCATTAGTTGTCAGAGCTGCTGGGTGAGCTGTGCATTTCTGCATCATGACCAATAAAATTGACAGGTAGCGCTGTTCTCTGTTAGGGCTTTTCCAGGCTGATGCTTTCATGATGTGTTCAGTTTCATATGGTATAACATTTTCATGACTTCTTTGTTGGAATATATTTCTTATGTTTTTATGAAATAATGGTAAACTTCAAGAAACGTTTGATCCAAATATTTTAGGATTTTGAACATCTAATGTGTCTACACAAGGTTGTCACAGTAAGACTGCACAGAGGTTTACACGGGACAAGGTACAAAATATCATTACAGCAGGAAAAAACAACAACTTAAAAGTCTCACCATTCACCCACTAATATGTTGACTCCTCTCTGTCTGCATCCACAGAGCTGAAGCAGGAGCTGAAAATCAAGTTTATTCCTTCAAACACACTCAAGCCCCCTTCAGACAGGCCATGAAAAACAGAAATGTTCGGGACTCTGTCCATAAGACCTTTGTGTCTGAATACAAACATCCGGTTAACCTTTTCCTGAATTAGACCGGACGAAGCCCCTAGTAACAGGACCGGACTCGTCACGGACAGGGTGGCTGCTTCAGACTGGTGAGGTCGAGTTCCGGACAGGGAGGAGGAGGAGGAGGAGGAGGAGGAGGAGGAGGGGAGCGGGGGACGCTGTAAGTGCTAGATTACGTATATATCACGTGACTGGGAAGGCAACGTTTTTCAACACGTCTGACCAGAAAACTTCGCCACTTGGTCGTGAATGTTTCCATATACGCCGGGTAGCTCGCTCCTGTAGCATGCGGCGAACCATGGTAGCTCGCCTCCTACAGCGCTTCCGTGATTCCTTTATTAACCATTGAGCTTCATCATCCAGGTCTCTTATGCGTCTTCGTGTGCGCAGAATTGTGCTTAACGTAAGTCTGATCAGTGGGAGGAATTCTATCACTTACTAGCTTTGTTTGGGGAAATGACGCATGTGCGCCCGCCGCACTATGTTTATGCAATATCTGGGTACAGCCTTCCCACCCCCTCAGACATCTGGAACTTTTCCCTGCTGTGTGAAGGCAGCCGAAAGGACAAGTTCAGGTGCAAAAGTGGTGTGTCTGAAAACACAGTTCTGGTTAAAGACCGGACTGAATTGTCCACATATATTCCAGAATGTCAATCTGAAAAAGGCTTCAGGCTCACTTTAAAGAGGGCAGGTAATCCAGGAAAGATTCCTTTGTTGGTCATAGTTCTTTGCTTCTTTAAACCACGGTAGCACAAACATTCCTTTAGCTGACAACATGAGCAGACATTTCTACTCTAGGTCAGGGATCAGACACACATTATTATTATCCGTAGAGTTAGTTTCATGTTGAACTTAAATTAGGTAAAGACAAAGAACATTTTTCTTCAAAAATAAAAAAAAAACTGTTGTAGCGTTACCAAGTTTGAGCATTAGAATATAAAATATATTACAACTTTTCAAACAGGCAGCACCTTATCGGCTCTGTTTGGTGTTGCTAAACCATGACTGGGATCCTTACATATAATCACTGCACTTTAGTTATTGTTGTTTTCCTGCTGCAGTCAGTGGCTGAATGTCACCCTGTGTGACATCTTGAGGAAACTGAAGTAACTATTGGAAACCTGTGCATCGAAGGGAAGAACACGCAACTCCACTCAAATACGTCCCAGCTGGATAAAACCCAGGATGCAGTGCTGCCCAACAGCATCCTCCCCCACAAACAGAACAACCAGGCCATTATGCTATTGGGCTGTGGCTTTTGGCAGTTAGTTAGGCAAACAAACTTGTGAAAAAATATGCTGTTTTTCTGTTGGAATCACATTGAATTAGTTAATAAAAACAAGACACTATTGTGATAAGTTCTATTTATGGCCAGGACACATTGGAGCCTATGAAGCATTTGCAAATAAATTGTGACTGCTGTGCAACTTTCGTGACAACCCAGTGAGATTCTGGTTGTAAGACACTGGAATGTCAGAATGCTGGTTCTCAAGGCTGCCCTCAAGTGTTAAATTGTTCTCAACAGTATTTTTTAAGAACCTTAGAACAAGGAAACACACTTAACCTGGTGAGCATCATCGTGCTCCACTTCATCCTGCCAGCTAAGGATAACTGATCCAACAGTCTGACCTTTTTGCTATTCTCTTCACTGTTTACACTTTAGCACACAAACAAAGACACAATCTGATGATCTCATCCAAGTAGACTGAATAGGTCAGGATTTTGTGGAGCAGTCTTGCCCACCCTTAGACCAACACCCCCACCCCACCCCATGCTGCTTTTAACCTTTGCTCTGATGCAAAGAACAACTTTCTTTTAACCTGCCTCCCTCCTTATTCTGTTGTATAATTACATATTTGCATCATTTATACAACTGGTTGTTTACATATACTTCTTAATAAAATGGTCTACTGCTTTAGTCATTTTGAATGAGTAGTTTTAAATAAACTCTGGATTGATGCTGTGTAGAAAGCAGCTGCTTACAGATCCAACATCACATACTCAACATTGTCTTCATATGAAAGGCTGTCTTCATCCTGATCACTAACAACCTTCTCTGAGCTGCAGATGCTCGTTTTTCTTCTTCTTACCACTGCCTTTGTTACAGCTCCTCACAGCTTTGTCTTAAGCTTGCATTCCAAATACCAGCTGGCACTGACGGATACCTGTAATCCCCTTTTGAACATCAGCCTGAAATATTCCCTCCTTTGACACCAGGCAGCTGTCCATTTCCATCTCTAAATCATGGACCCTGAAGTGCAGAGGCATTCAAGGTCCAACACCTTAGAGGTCTCTCTCCATTTTTAAATAACAAAAACCCTTGGACAATGTTTGCCATCACTCAAAGTCCAGTTTTAACCTTTTGTCAATATTTAATATATATATTTAAAATTTAGAGTTTTCACTGTCCTTAGTTGAAGCACAGAAGCACATTCCCAATCGTCCTGTTGTGGTTTACTGGGCACACATAATTATGCCAATTATGCCTTGATCAGTATTCTAATTAAGGCATTTTTCACTAGTTTGTGTCTAATCAGTGTAGCGACACTGAACTCCTGAACTTCATTGTTGACCGACGGTCCATGGGTTTATGTCAGCAGTACAACAATATGAGAACACCTCTGCTGAACTGTGGAAGAGATCCACTCTCAAGGGCTCAAGGAGACCTCCAATTTATAAAAAATCTAGCTATTGCCATCCTAGTAGGTTTGAATGATGGAAACTAGCTCTACTAACTTTATAACTAGTTTTAATTGATAAAGCTCCTTGGATAAGAAGCAAATAGTTGTCCAAAAAATAAAGAAGTCCACCTGCTTTCCCTGATGAAAAAAAAACAGCATATGTTGTGTTTTGGTGCTGGTTTAGCTGCGTACAATGCTGGTCCAGTATGCTGGTCCCTGGAATTCTGATTGACCGCCTGGACCAGTTGGTGGGCTTTACTGGGCTGGCCATTCATTGGGTTAGGTCGTATCTCATGGAAAGGAGTTTTTGTGTGAGAATAGGAGATGTGTCATCTGCCAATGCTGTCCTGGACTATGCACTATTTGCTGCCATTGGGTACTTTGATCAGTTTTCACCTGTACACAGATGATCCCTAGGTCTATGTCCCTCTGAAGCATGGTGCAACAGCCTTGGTTCAGCCGTTAATAGATTGTATGTTGGAGGTTAAAGCTTGGTTGGCTCTCAATTTCCTGAGTCTTAATGACAAAACTGAGGTTATCCTCTTTTGTCCAAATGTGAGATGTCACAATTCTATGGCTTCTAAGCTGACATCAGTAGCCCTATTTCGGGAAGAGGTCATTACAAACCTAGGAGTTTAAATTAATGGTGGCCTCACTCATGAAAAACGCATAAACTGAACCATCAGATCTTGTTTTTATCACTTTATGCATACATATACACTCACAAGTGAAAAAAAAATGAAGTTTTTTTATTTGACATAATAATTATAAAACATTAGGGCTAAAGGAGCTGGGACACAATCTTAGCTGCCCGAGATTTTGTCCAGGAAAACAATAATCCCCAGACTGATATATTTTTTTTATTTTATTGATAATCACTATACTGTATATAATTTATTCATGCCCTGTTTATACCACGTTGTAAATGGGACCCATATAGCATATATATTGATTGTTTCACCTCCTTTGATCAGTGCATCATTCAGTAGTTTTCACAAAAGAATTTTATGATTTTCTTTCCTTAACAGAATGGACAGGAAGCATACAGTCTATTCTACACATTATTTAAATAGAAATACAAGAAAATTGTATTTTTTAGCCGATTTGAGTTATCAGACTTCCAACTTAGTGTCTTTAATTGTATATTTACCTGTTAAAGTGCAGCAATGTTTTTCCACAGCCCTGCAGTGTTGTGAGTTTCATGAGCCCACAGAGTTTAAATAACTTAGTTCTGCTCTTAAGTATCAACAGTGATGCTCATAAACCTTTAGATGAGCTTAAACTATTATGCTGTTGGTTTAAAAAGCAGGAATGTGATCCGTTATTAGGAACCAGGCAGCAGAGAACGAAATTGACTTTAAAACATTCGTCTTAACCGTGTTAAAAACCATCAATTATTTCATTTATCTGCCCAAAGTCGTGGCTTTTTCACTGATAAGAAACGTGTTAATAACGCAAATATATTTTAATTTAGCCTTGGCGCTCTTAGTTCTAATCATTTACTAGGAAAGTGCAGAGCAGAGCTGAGTGAAGTTAGCTTCCCACCCACGAATGGTTAGTGCTACGTTTGTGCTGGAAGCTGCTGAAGATGGTTTGCTGAGCAGCATGCGCGCTGCCGCTGGAACACAGACAGCAGCAGCGGTTAGGCAGAAATTTGCATTGTTGTCCAGGTGGAAATCGAGAGAATTTCGGGAGAATGGTGGCTCCGGGAGATTTTCGGGAGGGGGCGCTGAAATTCGGGAGTCTCCCAGAAAATTCGGGAGGGTTGGCAATTATGCCATTGAACAAAGTAATAGCAGTAATTAAAGATGATATGGAAATGATCACAAGTCTTTTTATGCTCAAAAAAGGTTTTATTTATTTTGAATGCCATCTGCATTTATGTCTCCTGTAGTAGCACTACACTAATAAAAGGGTATACCGACTGGTTGAGGTGGCCAATATGGATGGTAGGTTCCGGTCAGAGAACCAGGGAAACCAGAAGTTTTCCCAGCGCGTTGATTAACAGTGAACTTGAACAGCAGGCTTATTTAACAGGAACAAGTTACATGTGTGTAGATGTGGTTTACTGAAGGTATGTTAGCAGCTTAGCATGTGCGTCACGGCACTCATGGGCTAGCTTTAGCATTAGCGGCAAATGACAATCGTTAAAGTTAAAGTCCCAAGTCATCATCACACACTGGTGAAATTACATCTCCGCATTTGACCCATCCCCATGGTGGGGAGCGGTGAGCTGCAGCTGTGGCCGCGCTCGGGAACTATTTGGTGGTTTAACCCCCCAATCCAACCCCTTAGTGCTGACTGTCAAGCGAGGAGGCATTGGGTCCCATTTTTTCAAAGTCTTTGGTATGACCCGACCGGGATTCGAACTCTGATCTCCCAGTCCCGGGGCAGACACTCTACCACTAGGCCACCGGAGCTGGTTAAATACTATATTAGCACGCTAAAGAATAACAACAAATGCAGCTGATGGGTAACTAAACATGTAAACACCTTAGTAAGCACGAATATAACCTGAATATTCGTCTCGTTTTACTTACTTTTATATCCGTGACGCACAACACACACGGCGCTAAACCGGAAACATGTCAGTCATAAAACCATGCACGGCCTGAAACACGGAACCAAACATTAGTTCCGTCCGGCGGAATATTAGTTCCGCTTTAGTCTTTCGGACATCTCTGGCAGGCTGTTGTGAATCGATTTTCTTTTCTTTCTACAACGATGGATATTTAAACTAGTTTGCACCGATTTTAGAAACATCGTTACAACCCTACTGAGGAGTGGAATGTTTGTGTCTTCAGCAGGGAAGAAATGGAGCAAGTTGTGAGAAATGAAGTGATCCAATGGAGAGGGTAAGTATGGTGACACTAGGCTTCGGGTGGATCAGTGAGGAACCTAGGAACAAGGAACAGGTAGTTAAAAATACAAGATAACTTATAAAGCTCATTTCTAGGAACAGAACTGAAGGCTGGAGTTTACCACAAGGACTTATACTCTGGCAATGAATGGCTGGCTCCAGACTCCTTTATCTTCCTGCCTGACAAGGTGATGAGCTGCAGGTGAGAGACCAAGAAGCCACATCGCCTTCAGAGGAAAAGTCACTGGGTGAACGTCTCCACATGCCCTCCATTGGTGATCTGTGGCGAAGATTAGTAAGCAGCAAAACCACCCACAGTCCCAAACCATATCACCCAGTTCGGCATTCGATTTAAAAATTCCTTTATTTGTTTTTAAAGTGCTGCATGGAGGAGCTCTGTCGTGTTTTTCTGAGTTCCTGTATTTGTATGAGCCTCTTCGCACACTTTGGTCCTGTTGGTCATTCCTAAAGCAAAAATGAAATCAAGGGGGAGACGAGCTTTTGTGGCCCATGGCTGTGGAATGCTCTGATCTACCATCAAACATCAGAAAGACTCCCTCAGATAAGCTGTTTTTAAAAACAGGCATAAGACTCATTTTTACACTAGCTTTTTTAGCAAAATGCACAATAAACAGTGTTGCATTTGTGTTTTATTGTTTTAGTAGTACTGTTTGTAGAGTTTTAGTGACCACTCTTAACTGCTGTTATATATAAGGATGTGAGCAGTGTTTCTGCACTTTGCCTTGGATTGTTAAAAGTGCTATACAAATAAAGCTGATGAGGATGCTTTCCTTTTAAATCAACTAGAATGAGTCCAGGGTGACTGAGAACCTTCTCTGGCTTACTGAGTGTCACCTTTAAAATTTCTCACTTAAATTCACAAATTTTGCCTGAATTTAACGGTTGTCAAATTCATCTGTTTGCAGGTGCTGTCATTTTGTATTTTTGGAACACTCAGCTTGTGGTGCAGAATGTCCCACCTGCTGACCTGCACACAATCATGGTGTTTGTTTAGCATCAAATAACTCATTACAGCAATATGTGTGAGAAACATGCTGCAGCAAGGTAAGAAGTACAGGAACCAACACTTGGTAATGTCATGATGGAGGGCGATTTTCTGATGCACATGCAGAATTAAGCCAATATACACCGGAAGTACAGGTATGTCGGTTTATTTACAATAAAACTGTAATTGATCAGCGTTGCATCTGGACTGAGAGAGCACAGTTAGTCAGAGGTCTGGACTTTAAAGGAAGCAGAGCTGAAGCAGACGGGCTTATGGGTTTGAGGTGATAGTGTTGAAAGAGGGAGATTCTGATCCAGGTGAGTGGTTGGTGGGTATTGGAACAGAGCAGAGCAGTGGGTGGACAGGGCGATTGAAAGTGGGCAGGCAGGTGGAGGTCCAAGGATAACAGAAGGACAGAGGACAACCAAGACAGGTTTGGTTCTGGAGCAGAGGTAATTACAGGGGGTTGCAGATGGAGACTTGAGATTAGCCAATAATCCTGAGGATGCAGATTAGCAGTGAATGAGCAATCAATGTAAGAGTAAGTATGAATTAAGTATGAAGTTTAAATGTTAGAAGGATCAAAAAAGACTAGGAGACAAGGCTGGTTGCTGCTCAACAAGGTCAATCATCAGGTAAAGGAGATCGTCCTGCACCTCCTTAAATCCTCAGGTTCTGATGACATAATGAGTGCCAGGTGTGCCCACTTCTCAAAAAGGGTCTGTCTGCTTAGATACTCACCCATCATTTACCACGAGTGAGGAATGGATGTGGACTGAATTTCATGAGGCTTTCGGACGGACCACCATTTATACTGAGTGCGGATTGTGTGCTGAACATCTCCAGAAAGTTGCTCGCGATTTCATGCAATAACTCTATACATGTGTCAGGTTCTGCCTTCCAGCACTCCTGTTTTCCAGCTCCCTGCTCACCAGTGTCTTGTCTCCCCTGCTTCAGTTCCAGTTAATTGGTCCCACCTGCCTCTCGTTCTCCTAATCACCCAGCTCCCCAGATCCTCATGTATTTAAACCCTGTCAGTCCTGTGTGTCTTGTCGGTTCATTGCTTGTGTTGTGTCTATGTCAGTTCGGTTCAGTTAAATTATTAAACCCTTTAAACCTGCTTACCTGCCTGCTTCCTCTCACCTGCATTTGGATCCTCACCTCACCCAGCCAGACGTGACAGAATGAACCGACCCCAGAAAGGATCCAGCGGTGAGTTTTTTGTTTTTTCCCGTGCGGAGTTGTTAGGATGGCCAGACTCCTCTTCCGATTCCTCTCCACCTCCCTCACCACGGCGCCGCAGACGTCCACGCCGCCGAGCCGCCGCTCCAGCTTTCCAGCATGACAGTCCTGGCGCAGATGGAGGGTTCAGCTGGGAGGAGCTGCAGGACCAATCCTGCCTCGAGGGCATCGGACTGGCGGTGTGTCCTCCGGGGGTTGGCCCACGGCGCTGGGAGCAGTTTCAGGCTCCACCGCCATCTCCCCCGCCACTTCCGGAACAGCGCTGCAGACATGGCGCCGCCCCCCCGGACGACCTCTCCAACTCGCAGGTAGGACTGTGCAACCGGCCTGGTGTCTCCCCTCACGAACCCTCCTCCTCTTCTCCGAAGATGGCAAGGGGATCCAGGCGACGGCGCCGGGCGTCCAGAGCTGAGCCGCCTATCAGAGAGGCCCCTGCTCTGTGGTCCGGCTTGGAGACGCAGCTACCTTCAGGGACTCTGTCTGAGCACCAGCTGCCTCCAACAGTCCAGTCACCCGCAGCCCAGCCAGTTCCGGGTCGAGGGTCTGATCCTGCGGTGGATCCTGCTGATGTGGCTCGTCTGCGAGCGGAGATGGCCAGGCTTCGAGCCCTCGTAGGTCTCATGGAGTTCCAGGTGGAGACGCTACTCCCCCTGGCGTTCCAGGTGGCTCCGGGGGTCCAGTCGGCTTCACCCAAGGTCCAGCTAGATCCGGACAGCGAGACTGAGCTGGCAGACGGGCCAATGGAGGCGGTTCGTATGCAAGCTGAGGTGACCCGGCTCCAAGCCCGCGCCGATCTCCTGGAGTTCCAGGTAGAGACCCTGACCCCCCTGGCGTTCCGGGTGGATCCAGGGGTCCAGTCGGCTCCGTCCCGGCCCCAGCCTGCACCAGAGAGCCTGCAGCCCCGGCTCCAGCTTCCTGCCACCCCAGAGACCCCTGCTGGGAGACCTACGGCGAAGGTCCCAGTTGTGCCGTCTAAGGCAGAAGCTCCAGTCTCCAGGCCCTTCCTGCCTCCGTCCAGCCTGCCTAGCCAGTCACCTTTCCTCCACCTCCAGGATCCAGAACCCGAGCCGTTGCTCCTCCCCCAGGCGCCAGAGACCCAGGCCGCCGGGCTCCAGTCACCGCCAGAGACCCAGGCCGCCGGGCTCCAGTCACCGCCAGAGACCCAGGCCGCCGGGCTCCAGTCACCGCCAGAGACCCAGGCCGCCGGGCTCCAGTCCAAGTCCACGCCAGAGACCCAGGCCGCCGGGCTCCAGTCCAAGTCCACGCCAGAGACCCAGGCCGCCGGGCTCCAGTCCAAGTCCACGTCAGAGACCCAGGCCGCCGGGCTCCAGTCCACGTCAGAGACCCAGGCCGCCGGGCTCCAGTCCACGTCAGAGACCCAGGCCGCCGGGCTCCAGTCCACGTCAGAGACCCAGGCCGCCGGGCTCCAGTCCAAGTCAGAGACCCAGGCCGCCGGGCTCCAGTCCAAGTCAGAGACCCAGGCCGCCGGGCTCCAGTCCAAGTCAGAGACCCAGGCCGCCAGCCTCCAGACTGCAGCAGCGACTCATCCGCCTGCAGCAGCGACTCATCCGCCTGCAGCAGAGTCTCATCCGCCTGCAGCAGAGACTCATCCGCCTGCAGCAGAGACTCATCCGCCTGCAGCAGAGACTCATCCGCCTGCCAGCCTCCAGACTGCAGCAGCGACTCACCCGCCTGCAGCAGAGACTCACCCGCCTGCAGCAGAGACTCACCCGCCTGCAGCAGAGACTCACCCGCCTGCAGCAGAGACTCACCCGCCTGCAGCAGAGACTCATCCGCCTGCAGCAGAGACTCATCCGCCTGCAGCAGAGACTCATCCGCCTGCAGCAGAGACTCATCCGCCTGCAGCAGAGACTCGTCCGCCCGCCAGCTTCCAGTCTGCAGCAGAGACTCGTCCGCCCGCCAGCTTCCAGTCTGCAGCAGAGACTCGTCCGCCAGCAGCAGAGCCTCGTCTGCCTGTCAGCTTCCAGTCATCGCCAGGGACCCAGCCGGTCCTCCAGTCATCGCCAGAGACCCGCCAGCCGGCCGTCCAGTCCTCGCCAGAGACCCGCCAGCCGGCCGTCCAGTCCTCGCCAGAGACCCGCCAGCCGGCCGTCCAGTCCTCGCCAGAGACCCGCCAGCCGGCCGTCCAGTCCTCGCCAGAGACCCAGCGTCCTGTTGGGTTCCTGTTGGAGGTGTTCCTGCCTCCTCCTGGTTTTGAGGACCCCGAGTTTCCTGTGCTCCAGTCCCCTTCAGCCACTCTCCGGCCTGCCGGTCTCCAGTCCGCCTCAGCCACTCTCCCGCATGCCGGTCTCCAGTCCGCCTCAGCCACTCTCCCGCATGCCGGTCTCCAGTCCGCCTCAGCCACTCCCCTGCATGCCGGTCTCCAGTCCGCCTCAGCCACTCCCCTGCATGCCGGTCTCCAGTCCGCCTCAGCCACTCCCAGATCCAGCCGGCTCCGGCACCCTCGTCGCCGGCCCCCCAGATCCTGCCGGCTCCGGCACCCTCGTCGCCGGCCCCCCAGATCCTGCCGGCTCCGGCACCCTCGTCGCCGGCCCCCCAGATCTGGCCGCCTCCTGTGCCCCCGACGCAGGCCCCCTAGACTCGGTCCTGGTCGGTGTTGGGCGTCCGGTGCCGCACCTTAAGGGGGGGGGTACTGTCAGGTTCTGCCTTCCAGCACTCCTGTTTTCCAGCTCCCTGCTCACCAGTGTCTTGTCTCCCCTGCTTCAGTTCCAGTTAATTGGTCCCACCTGCCTCTCGTTCTCCTAATCACCCAGCTCCCCAGATCCTCATGTATTTAAACCCTGTCAGTCCTGTGTGTCTTGTCGGTTCATTGCTTGTGTTGTGTCTATGTCAGTTCGGTTCAGTTAAATTATTAAACCCTTTAAACCTGCTTACCTGCCTGCTTCCTCTCACCTGCATTTGGATCCTCACCTCACCCAGCCAGACGTGACAACATGTATAGAGAGGAGCTGGTGAAGAACAGCCACACTCATCTTCTTGTACTTTCATACACTGTGAACTGATATCCCTGTCTATAAATAATAAAAAGCCAGACAAATTGATGCAGCACAGATTTTATTTTGAAATAAACCGGATACACCTCACTTGCACACATCTGTCTGGCTAATATAATTTCTTCAACTTCTTGAAAATTCACATGTGGCATCCGGAAAAAAATGGAAAACATGCAGAAACTTTCCAGAGCTCCACATCCAGATTGGCAATGCACCGCAGCCGATGTGAATGCTCTGATTGGAATAAAAGAGTTTTTTTTTTTGCGGAAGCCTCACAGATTCCAATCTGTGTCTGTTCTGCACTCGGTGTAGATGAGGAGTCACACACTCACCGTATACCTGGATCATGAGAGGTAAAACAATTGTCTGAGGTGTACTTTTATGTAATAGTCAAGTAAACATCCCATTAAGTTTCAGCAAGGGGGCGGGACTTAAACATATTGCAGCCATCCACTAGGGGGTGTTTTGTTTATTTTTGTTTCAGCTTATTCTTTAGATTCTAATTGTCTTTGTTAGACCCCATTTGGAGCTTTTCAACCACATTTGCTCTAACTACAGCCAAGGCTTTTCCTTATTTCAATTTCTTAATTTTGAAATTGGGTATTTGGATTTTTTCTACAACATATTGCATAAAACACATCTTCATACAGTTAGTTGCCTAATAGATTGGTGCGGTTCTGAATTTTTTTAACATAAACTTGCTGCCATTGATTTTTTTAATCTCATAGTTTGCTGTTTTTGTTTTCCACCCTGAAATTAGAAAAAAAACATATTTTGAAGTTGAGAAGAAAAAGCATACCTTATGAAGTATTGTTGATTTCCATTTTTAAAACAGCCTAATTAGGCTAATCATCCCTTTAGCAGTTCCACATCTCTATTTTAAGTCAATTTGCAGTCTTGGCTTGTTGCCTGATGGAGTGACACTACCCACACTTATCTCTGACTGTGTATTCTCCTCAGGTCCACAGAATATTGCTCTGTCACTTCCTTCCTGCAGCCAGCTTTTTCATCATTTCTGTTCACATCTTTGCCACACTTACTTCACTCTCTGTTTCTGTCTCTGTCTTTTTTATTGCATCTCTCATCTTTGACCCTTTCTCTCCATTGGGTCATTGATCTTTAAGCCTTTCACCTTGCTTTCTGTTGAGCTCTTTTGTTGCACTCCTCCACTGCGCTTCCCCTTGCTTAACCTTTCTTATCGGTTTTGTTCCTCAGCCCTGGGTTCGCCAACGTCTGTCAAAAAGTTAGCATCTCTGCCACCACTCTTTCTTATCTGCCTCTGGTCTCTGGGTTGCTCCTTTTCACTCAGTCTATGATTCCTCCTGCCCTGAAGATCACTCAGTTGGGCTGGCTGCCAAGTTATACTAAACTCTTACAGCCAGGTGGATTGTATGAGTATGTGGGTGAGCTTGACTGTATTTGTACTTGTAGCTCTTCTCCGTTGTGATTGTGTCTCCCTTTTTGTGCATTCTCTTTTGCATTTGAGAATGTGTGTGTGTTTGTGTGTGATAGTGAGGAGAAAGCACTCTGAAAGGGAGCTTTGATTTCTCTGGATTTCTCTCCTTCAGGCATTTGATACGTTCTTCCAATCTCTTTGTTTATCAAGCTAAGATGCTCAGCGCGAGGCTGCTGAGGCAACCAGATAACCCCCCCAACACACTTACTCCCACCCAACATGTACACATGCACACTTTCTCCTGCCTCCCAGTGTCTCCTTTCAGCATCCCTCTCAGCAGCACAAGCCCAATAACATACAGGAAAGCACACAAACACGCTCCCATCAACCACACACTCTCACCTACGCACCCTCCCTCAGATGCCTGCTGAGTGCTGTGCTATCCTTAGGTTGTGTGGCAGGCACACACTGAGGCTTAAGATGTGAGACGGAAGGTAAAAAAAATATGAAAAAAGAAGAGGAGATATAACGGCACACTATCAGCAGACATCCACCCTCCCTTCGCTTGTCATTCAGAAATTGCCTACCAGAAGAGCTAACGTTTTCACTCAGAGACTCTCACATTTTCAGCTGCCAATTTGGGTTTGCGCCTCAGTTTACCAAGTGAGACATCTGCCAAAACTTGCAGAGTTGGCCTCTAGTCAAAAAGAAATAAGCACGGTCTTTCATAAGATGCTCACGTTTGTCTACTTTAAGAAGAACTGTCCATAGGATCCTCAGAGAGAACTATAAGTATTTACCTTCTAAAACATATTAGAATGCTCAGCTTGGAACTGGAAAAGGTAGAATTGGTTGTCTGTGTGTGTGTGTGTATGTGTGTGTGTGTGTGTATGTGTGTTTGTGAAAGTCTACAAAACAGTGAATGTGTCTTAAATTCATCATCCCAGCCGCGCTGTCAGGTTTCCTGTCTCCAAAATATTCTTACACCAGGGTCAAAGTTTGCTCAAAGTTGCACACATTTTTCCATCACGTTTTTCTTTATGAATCACACAGTTTGTGTAGAAAGTTGCTTGCACAGTTTTCAGCCCGTTTTGTGCATATGCAAGCTTTCTAAATGAGGCCCGCAGACATGACGTTGATTTACAGAATAGACTTAAATAAGAACTAACATGGTAAATAACTCTTTGCATAAATGTTATGTAATCATCTGAATAAAAATAATCAAAATGTTCACAATTCTTGTAATTCTACTTCAATAACCACAGAAACATCTGACAAAAAGATTTAAATACACAACAAAGTTTGTGGAAACGAACACTCCTCACACCTGTGTGAAGGTCAACTGACCAGATAAATTCTCTGTAGTTGTGACTTGAAAAGGTTTCGTTTGCATATATCATTATAATATACCACTTGTGAGCCACATTTTAATTGGCTGTAGATTCTCTGAAAAGCTGAAAAATAAATTAATTTTGCGTAGATATTCTACAGCTAACAGTATGTGCACCCTTGCAACAAATGTTTTTTAATCATCTTTGTTGTAGGTAAGGGGAATTTTGAAGGAAAGACTTCCTTTCTTCAAATGTTTTTTGAAGTAGCTCCCACGTCTTCGCACCCAGTGTATAATGGAACATCTATAATCCATCTAATTGTATCTCCTATCTGTACCGCCAGAGAAAAAGTCATTCCTAATGAAATAGGGGATTCTGTTCCTGAACAAAAATGTCGGCGTTTTCAGCACATCCTCTGGAAAATTGTGCCAGTGTGTGCAGCAGAGGAGCTATTGAGCAGATGATAATGTGACATTTGACAACATACTCACCATAAATAATTGAGTCTGCCATCTGCGATGGAGATGGTGTCAGTCATGCCAGCATCAAATAACACAAGCATGTAGTTTTTGTCTAAAAGCTATTCTCCACAAAGTTCTTTTGAAGACAACTTTTAATTGACTTGCTTGCACAAAGCAGAGGATCTTGTTTAGGTTGACTAGTTCAATTGTTGACACCTGTGCTATAAACCTGTTGGATGGGCTAAAAAAACAACTAACAGCGAGCGAGGCTTTGTTTTCCAGCATTCCTGTTTGACCTCACTAATGGTTGTGGGGATGAAACAAAGTCAAACCTGGTGAGTGTTTCTATAAAGGCCAAGGCTTTTAAGTTCAACATAAGATGAAGACAATGCCATGTGATCGATTCAGCACTGATTTCTGTTGACACTTTAATGTATGCTTGCTTTTTTATTGCTGAAATGTGTAAACCATAATTGTTTTAACAATGCTGGTTGCAAGACTTTTAATTTGTTACAATAGAGAAGAAAACCAGCATGGAGGCTCAGTCATTAACTTTGTTGCCTCACAGCATGAAAGGTTTGATGTTTTAGAGCCACAGTAGCTTATTGGGGCCTTTTATTGTGGACTTTCTGTCAGTGCCTCAAATAGTTTCCTCAGGACCATCTAGTTCTCTCATGTTACATTGTGTAAGTTAACTGCAGATCCTAAATTGCTAGCTGTCAATTTATGTGTGTGTGTTCGTCCAGTAATAGACTGACACTATGCAGGAAAACCATGAGTCTGCACAGTTTCTGAGTGAAAGGAGTCTAAAAATAAGGTTGTGAAACAACCAGGATTGGAGAGACTAGTCTAACAATCATCTGCAAACCATCTTTCCTTCGTTGTCTTGCAACCTTTTTAAATAAAACATATTTTATTCCAGGGATAGCAAAAAAAACAGCCTACTTTATTTATTTATTGTTATCAAGTGTTATTTTTAGCGGCGCTGTCAATCACACCCTGTGTTTTAAACAGAGATTGTGCCGGGTAGAGAAGGTATTCTGATAAATCTGTATAGGTTATGGGGGAAGCAGCTGAGGATATTAAAACTCCGGCTCAGACAGACTGCTTCGGCATGTGACAGGTGCACTGATGCTACAAGCATAAACTGTGACTGTGCTCATGCAGGTAAAGTAGGAGAGCAGTGCAGAGTGGGACCATCTCATCTGAAACATGTCGCTCTATCCCAAAGGCAAGTTCAGTTCAGATGTAGCTGTTGTTCTGTTTTGTATCAGCATTGCTCTAAAATTGTTCCAAGTTTTTTTTTTTATTTATTCTGTGGCACAAACAGGCAAAAGAGCAACTTTTAGACTGACTTTTTAAGCCCGATTTACAAGGCAAGATAATTATGCAAAATCTCTTCTGAGAATCTTAAGGACACGCCTGATCACCGTAATACTCTAAAGATAACCTTTTCAAATATTCCTACCTGGTGTGGTATGTTCAGAGTGCTCTGGTCAGCTCAGAAGGACGTCAGGAATGCTCCGATTATAAATCAGGCCTAACGTGAAAGACAAACAAGTGTTCTGCCTGTTGAATGTGACGTGTAGCCAATCAGAAAGTATGAGGGGCTGTGTAAGCCAATTCATTCTGTTGCTCTCACATATATATTATCCTCAAACACACGTACCTTCTTCTCACACACATTCCACACTCATACACACATATTCTCTTTCCACACACAAATATTCTCTCTCTACACACACACACACACACACACATATACGTATATAGTCCACTTACACACACATACATACTCTTCAAATTCACATACGTTCTTCTCTGACACACCCATACTCTTTTCACACACACACGCACACATTTGTACATTTTCTTCATTTTCAAATTTATATGTATTTTATCTCCGATATTCTTATAATGTCAACCCAGAAAGTATACATGTATGTGCAAGTGAGAAAATATGCGAGGAGAGTATATGTACTGTACGTGAGAGAAAGAATAGTGGAAAAGGAAGGCAGTTTGGTTACAACAGAAGGCAGGCCATCTTACTGCTCTGTGATTGGCTGAAAGGTTGGAGGGCGGGTCATTGTCAGGAGAGACGCGCTCTCATCAAGGACGCTGAAATGAAGCTGGAACTGGATATTTTATTATTTTTAATATAGCTGAATCTATAGCGCTCCACCTGTAAGAGAACAACTGTAAGGCTTGTTTTGGAGACTCAGACATCAATTCTGATTGCTTTACAGCCAGACAGGACACAAAAAAAAAAAAAAAAAGGGGATGGATATTTTATCATGTCCTGAAATGATCACATCTTTGTCTTCAACTCAGCAAAGGACAGGCTCACCTCTGCCTACTGTTACTCAAAGTGCGGCTGAAAATGACATGAAATAACTTTCCAGAACAAACTCCTCTGCAGGCCAGCAGAGTATAACAAGTACCGTCAGGTTCGTGCTGATAGAAGTCCCCTGCATTGGGAGCACGTGCCGGTCAGAAACAGCGTTTCCGTCAGCTGTGCCTTGATTCCAGCTAACTAAACGTGGAAGTACATTTAATTTTAGTGCAAAAATGAAAGATGAGTGTTGTTACTTTATTGTTCAGTTTGTGGGTGACATCAGATTTTTATTTGCCTAACATTTTGAAAACCATGTATCGGTTTCATTCCACTTCACGCTTCAAACATGTGCAACTTTGTGTTTGTCTATCACACAAAATCTGAATAAAAATATTTAAGTTTGGGGTTCAAGGGGTATGAATACATGTGCAAGGCACTGAACATTTTTATATTTACTGGTAACAGAAAACTTGTCTTAAAACTTACTAGACAATTTATTTTATCTGGTGTGTCCAAATTTTCAAGCAACTTTATGTGATAATAAGCTGCTACAAACTGCTGCACTTTACATTATGTCTGAGGCTAGGCACAGAGGAAAACACATTTAATTGTATTAAAGATGTAAACATTGTTTATGTCATTTCTTTGTTAGTCTAAAACCCATTTCTGAGTTCAGACTCTGTCTCAAATCAAAAAGGTTTGTATTTAGTTTAGCTGAAGTGCTGGTGATTTTCAAGTGTCCTGGATTTCTGGCTCATCTAATTATTTTCTCGTTACTAAATTGGACTTAGGAAGTTTCAAAGAGAAAGGAGCATTTATTTATTTTCAGCAGAAGTTGAATCATCTTAAGGATTGATCTTCAGGTCTGATTTTTTTGCGGGATGGTGGGGAAAGTAATTGGTCTGGGCTTATTGTAACCTCCATGCTCTTGTGTTTAAATATACTTTTGAAGATTTCTTAAGCCCTCATATGCATTGGGACTGGTCAAGCTTTGGGATTTACTTCAAACCTGCTGCCTAGGTACATTCTGTGTTCTCTCTTTCTTTGTTGAGCTTGTTTGGGGAGATTTTCTTGTTCATTATTTTATTCACCTCTGCTCTTGGTTTCCTTCGTAAAGTTCCAGTTTTCTGTTCAGGATTTGCTTAACTTGCTGTTTGGGTTTGCTTTCTTTCCCAACAACTAGAGTCAGTTATTTATTTTCATTCACCGGCATTTCATCTGTTCATTATCTCCAGCGGTATTTAGGCCCCTGTCTTTCACAGTGTGCCAGCTCCTAGTTGGCAGGGGAGCTCCTTCTCTGGCAGTCCATGAGGCTCGTTCCAGTTTTGCATTTTTCTTCAGGTTTTGTTATTTTGGGCACTCTGCTTTTGGTTCAATAGCTTTGTCTTGATCCAGCTGCCTCCTGGGAAGTGTCTGCCTTTCCACTCCTTGTGACAACTACATTGTAAATCATAAAAAAAGATAGTGTACTGGTAGACTGTTTTTCTTGAGGGGACACAGAACAAGAACAAATACAAAAATCAGATCCCACAAACATGTTTTCTTGCAGGGTTTCTCTGTGGTTGAAGCCAATCAATGATCCCATCATTTATTGTTACGATTAATGCTCAGTGGTCTCACAACTTTTCCACCAACCAAGGGAGGGCGGGGCTAATCAGGTCTACTGATTCTTACAAAAAGCAGCTGAATGTTTGATTTACTCAAACAGACTTTTTTGTTTTTATCTTTTTCATCTTTGTCTTATGTACATTGTTGCACGTTTTACATTTGTACTGTGATAGCACACGTTGTGGTTTCCATCTGGTAGAAAATGTTATATAAATAAAGTTTACTGACATCAGTGCAATGAGGTGCAAAACCCAATTTAATCATTACAAATGCTACGCTAACACTAACTCTTATTGTCACATACTATAAATACAGAATGTTTTAGCAAAGTAAAAAACTCTTTAGACCAATTATTTAAAAAAATAGTAAAATAAAAATGTTTCTACAAAAGATTACATTCTTTTTCCTTGAAGCCCGGTACCAAATAGTCCTCTGACTGGTACAGGTCTTATTATAGATAATCCACAAAAGTGTAGCTTTATGTATGGACTTGTTTATTTCTAATCCTTTTTTTTATAAATAAATAAATAGCGACATTGTTGCTATTTTTAGCAAACATTCCCAACTAGAAACAAATCCTGAGATTTTTTTATTTTTTTATTTTGCTTTTGCTGTAGACTGATGTGAAAAACAGGTGTCATTTCTTCTCAATGAGCAGCTTGTGCAGCACTGGGCCCCTCCCTCATCCTAAAGCACTCCCAGGCAGCCCAGACCTCACACAACAGTTCTCCTCTAAGGTCCAGTCAGAGCTAGGGAAGTTAACCCTCACATGAGTGCCTGTGTGAGGTCATCACTGACAGATTCAACCTTGCCATGATAACTCAACTTTTGTCTCTCCCATGACATCATCCCTCTTTCCTACAACAACATTACTATTACATGCCATGATGTCATTGAGCATCTTTTAGGACAGCCAGTAGCTTCCTGCACACTGAGGAGCTGGCATCACTGCTCCTTTCTCTTCCTTTTCTGACAGTGTGACCTGATTCCACCTCCACCGGTGCTACAAACTAATCTGCTCTGTACTCAACTTCTTTTTCAAAATGTATTTTGAACTTGTGAAAGCAAGAATGAAAATAATCATGGATTTACTGTCAGAATAATTGGAGAGGTCAGTTTTGACACCCATTAGTTTGGTGTACTGATCTACTGTAAACATAGTTTTCCTGTTGTGGTACAGACTGGTTTGACTATATTTACTGTTCTGCTGCACTACACAACTGTCGGACAAAACAATGTCGGACTCCGTAATTTTCTCTGGCCCCCTGCCTGACCGGACCAGTGACGACATGTTTAGCCGCATGCTGTCCTTCAACCGCTGGTTGTCTAGGTGGTGTCCCGAAAACAACGTGGGCTACATTGATAATTGGAAAACTTTTTGGGGAAAACCTGGTCTGATCCGAAGAGACGGCATCCATCCCACTTTGGATGGTGCAGCTCTTCTTTCTAGGAATATGGCCAATTTTATTAGTCCTCCCTGACAACCCAGGGTCCAGACCAGGAAGCAGAGTCGTAGTTTAACCCTCCCCTCTGCAGCGTCTGTACTGTTACCCACCCACTCCCCCATCCAGACAGTGTCCTGCCCACGGCCAGAATCAAACAGATTAAAGATCAGGCTTAATAGAGCAAATCATGAAAATCTCATAAAAATAAAAACAAATTCTACTGAACAGAAAACTAGAACAATTAAATGTGGTTTATTGAACATTAGATCTATCTTTTCAAAGACTTTATTAGTTAATGATTTGATTTGTGATAATCAGATTTCTCTGTTTTGTCTCACAGAATCCTGGCTGCAGCAAGAGGACTATGTTAGTTTAAATGAGTCCACTCCTTCTAATTATTTAAATCATCATATTGCTCGTAGTACAGGGCGAGGAGGAGGAGTAGCAACCATCTTTCATTCAGATTTATTAATCAGTCCCCAACCAATTAATAGCTACAGTTCTTTTGAACATCTAATTCTTAGTTTGCCTAATCCGGATTGCAAAGCTCTAAAACCACTTTTGTTTGTAGTCTTGTATCGTCCACCAGGCCCCTACTCTCAATTTTTGGATCAGATCTCAGATTTCTTGTCTGATTTGGTGTTAAATACTGATAAGGTCATTGTGGC